>MU768468.1:16427-27084 GCA_026770625.1 Nicotiana glauca
CAATGTCGGCACCATGGCCCTTCATTGCTTGGGGAATGGACGTCATTGGGCCGATCGAGCCAGCAGCATCTAATGGTCACAGGTTTATTCTGGTAGCCATTGATTATTTTACTAAGTGGGTTGAGGCGAAAACTTTCAAATCGGTGACCAAAAAGGCAGTGGTTGATTTTGTGCATACAAATATTATTTGTCGGTTCGGAATTCTGAAGGTGATTATCACAGATAATGGTGCCAATATCAACAGTCATCCGATGGCAGAGACATGTCAGAAGTTTAAAATCACACACCGCAATTCCACACCATATCGTCCCAAGGCGAATGGAGCAGTTGAGGCAGCTAATAAGAACATTAAGAAAATACTTCGGAAAATAGTGGAAGGATCCAGGCAGTGGCATGAGAAACTACCTTTTGCTTTACTAGGATATCGCACTATTGTTCGCACTTCGGTATGGACGACTCCTTATTCATTGGTGTATGGCACGGAGGCAGTGATACCTGCAAAAGTTGAAATACCCTCCCTTCGTATTATTGCGGAGGCGGAAATTGACAATGATGAATGGGTCAAAGCTCGTTTAGAACAATTGAGCTTGATTGATGAAAAGAGATTGGCAGCAGTATGTCATGGACAGTTATACCAACAGAGAATGGCAAGAGCTTATAACAAGAAAGTGCGTCCGCAGAAATTTGAAGTTGGACAATTAGTATTGAGGCGTATCCTACCACACTGGGCTGAAGCAAAAGGAAAGTTCGCTCCCAACTGGCAGGGGCCGTTTGTTGTAATACGAGTATTGTCTAATGATGCATTGTAGCTAACAGATGTGGAAGGGAAATGTGTAGAAATGGCTATCAACTCTAATGCAGTCAAGAGATATTATGTATGATTTCTTTATCTTTATGTATCTGATTTGTATTTGACATGTTTTGAGATTGAAATGATAAAGGCATTTTGTTCTGCTATCCAAACACTTTATCCTTTGCTATCCCTTTAAGCCTTATTATATTTTCTTTCGTATCCCTCTTTCGGAATCAACAACAAAATTCGAGAATCAAACAAGAAAAGAAAGAAGAAGAAGAAGAGAACAGAAAAGAAAAGAAAGAAAAGAAAAAGGCAAAAGAAAAGAAAGAAAAGAAAAGAAAAAGAAAAGAGAAAAAGAAAAAGAAAAGAAAGAAAAGAAAAGAAAGAAAAGAAAAGAAAAGAAGAAGAATGGAATGAAGGAAACATCGCAACAATGAAGCAATTTTATGGCCTGAACTACGTTTGACTTGATCCCGAAAGGGTACGTAGGCAGCCTCACTGAGGTTCAGTCACAACAAAAGAAAAATCCAAGAATCCCCAAGAATGAAACTGGGGCAGAAGTTATGATTCCGAAAGTTGTAATTTTTGAACCAACGTTGAGATATTTTTGAGCCTTTATACCCTTCTTTTTGAACCCATCCAAAAGCCACATTACGGTCCAAAGAAAGACCTTCTGATCAATTTTAAGAAATATCAATATAAGCAGGTAAGGTGATTCATGTTTTGGACAACACTCTGGTACCAGAAGAAAAGAGATATTAAAAATGAGAGAGTCTTATTGGTGAAAACCTTCACGGGCACCGTAAGGCGATGTGAGGAGAGAGATATTTAAAAATGAGAGAGTCTTATTGGTGAAAGCCCTCACGAGCACCGTAAGGCGAAAGTGAGTTTTTCAGATTGGGCAAATGAAGAAAGTATGTGATTGAAAGTTGTTTGAAACATGGTAAAACAAGCAAGGTTTGGGTTTTTGGTGAAAATCAGATTGTGAAAGTACAACAAATGTGGTAATTGACAGTTGATTGTTTGGACAGACTAGGTTGGTTAATCCAAACTGCATGGCATGATCAATGGACTCAGTCTTTCCACTCATATAAGTCCTATCCTCTTTCTCTTTTTGGAGTCTTTTTATCCTCAAAATCTTCGAGGTCATTGCATTTCATTTTTCTTGAAGTCTGTCTATAAGACGTTTCAGTCAAAGCTAACTACCAGCTTCCCAGTTGTATGGCACAACGAGATTGTAACATATCAAAAGAAAGTAAAACATGAAGGACCAATGCAAATCCTATCAGTAGGGTAATCAGATAATTGGAGGGAGAAGCAAAGTTTCACAAGAAGGGAACAGAAACACCAAAACAGTAGTAAGAGATAAAACATTTGGGTCATCAGGATCAAAGGGTTTGAAAGTCAGCCGGGAAGTCCTGGCATTTCAAAAGCAAGTCCAAGGAAACAAGTCAGAGCAGAGTAGGAAGGAGGAGCATGGCCAACAAGAATGCCAGCAGCTAACCACCATTTTTATGTTAACAAATCTTTCCTTGATTAAAACAGGGGCAGAAAATTTTCTTCGTTTTGTATGGTTATTGTAAGCAGGCGCCCACCTGGAAAACAAGGGAATACATTTCAAGTTCAGCAAGCAGGAGCCCACCTGGAAAACAAGGGAATACATTTCAAGTTTCAATAAGCAGGCGCCCACCTGGAAAACAAGGGAATATATTTCAAGTTCAGTAAGCAGGCGCCCACCTGGAAAATAAGGGAATACATTCACGTTTCGGCAGTCAGGCACCCACCTGAAGAATAAGGGAAGTATAATGTGAGTCTTATCTTTCAAGTTTAATATTCGGTAACACAACGCGCCCAGTTATCAAACTGGGGCAGAAATTTTCTTCGTTTTGTATTTTTGTTACAAGCAGGAGCCCACCTGGAGAACAAGGAAATACATTTTAAGCACCGCAAGCAGGAGCCCACCTGGAGAACAAGGGAATACATTTTAAGCACCGCAAGCAGGAGACCACCTGGAGAACAAGGGAATACATTTTAAGCACCGCAAGCAGGAGCCCACCTAGAGAACAAGGGAATACATTTTAAGCACCGCAAGCAGGAGCCCACCTGGAGAACAAGGGAATACATTTTAAGCACCGTAAGCAGGAGCCCACCTGGAAAACAAGGGAATGCATTTACAAGCATCGCAAGCAGGAGTCCACCTGAAGAATGGACACATATTTCAAATTATAGTAATCAAGCAAATGGCAAAAACATCGCCAAGACAACAACAAGAATTCCATTAGAAGAACACAAGATACAAGTTCAAGGCAACACAAGAGCAAGTTTGAAGACGTAGATAGGATTTCTTGTAATTCATAGAACATAGTTTCGGCTAGCTTCTTTTTATCTTTACATGGTGTAATAAGGGGTCAGTAAGCAGCAACAGCAGTGAAATCACAGTTCCTGGTAGTCCCAGCTACCAGACATTCCTGAACTACACTGACCTGATTTCTGTTTAGCCCGGGATATGTAGGCAACATCTGAAGCAGGGTGCAGTCAACTCTTTCAAAAATGCTTCATACGGAATATGCGAACGGGCAAAAATCTCTCAGTTTCGCTCACTTGTCTTTGCACGAAAACTCTTCGTGTTTCCGAGCAAAGAGGGGCAGCTGTGAGCATGTGATTTTTGCCCTAAACAAATTATTCCTAAAAATCCAAACAAAATAATTTTCTTGATTTTTATAATTTTTGTTGATATTTGTTGCATTTTCTATGTTAATTAGTTGCATAATAATTCATATTAAAAATACAAAAAATATGCATGTGCATTAGGATCTTTAATTTCACAATTTTAGTATTAATTCATTTTGGAACAATTTAAGAAAAAATCAAAAATAATATTTTTTTGTTTTAATTGGAAATTGCTACAAATTAGTGATTAAATGGTTTTAGGGTCTAATTAGTTTAATTTTTAGTTTAATTTTTCAATTTTATAAAATCAAAAAATATATAAGATGAAAAATAAAAATACAAATAAATAAAATAAATACAAAAAAATGGAAATAAAATATAAAATGAGTAAAAAGCAAGAAAAGTAAATAAAGATAAGAGAAGAGGCTGTTAAATAATTGGGCCAAATGCCAAACCCCAAAAAAAAATTTCAGGCCCAAGCCAAATACGCCCCAATCCAGCCCATTTTTCTCGTCTCAACCCGGTCCAATGACCCTACTATCCAAACAACGTCGCCTGGGCATCTTTAGATCTCAACCCTTCATCATTTTTTATCCAACGATCCACAACTGATCAGGAATAAATATATGAGGGTCGGAGGATTTAATTAAATCAACAATTAAATGAGTCGTCTCTTCCAGATTAACCCTAACCCCGCCGGAGTTCTTCGCCGGCGAGAAACGCAATCTACACCAATCGCCACCAGAATTACACCATAGGACCACCTCAAACACCTCTTTCCACCCCTCTGCTCGTCTGCCTTCGAATATTACTCAATCTGCTCAAATATTCAATTTTGCCTCGCTGGAACCCTAACTCCGGCGAACGACACTTCACCCAACCCAACCCAAATTAACACCACATCACCTTCGTTCCTTCCCCTACACAACCCTTAGTGTCTTGAACTTTAAATCCAACTAGAGCGCCTCAAATATAGGTCTGAAAGTTCCGGCGAGTCAAAATTTCACAAAAATGGTGCCTCAAAGTTCCCCTATGCTTTCCCCAAGAATCTTGATGCCCAGATAGATGGTCAAGTGGCCAGAAAAAAAAAAGCTAAGTTCTTCAAATCCTCTTCTGTTTTTATGTTCTTTTATTTTTGCATGTGTGTTTTCTTGATTTCTGTCAGTATTTTTATTAGTAGTTTTATTAGGTTTGTTTAATTTCTGTTTTAAAAAAATATTGTTAAATTTTTGTTAACTATTAGGTTTTAATAATTAGGGTAAATATAATTCAGACGTGAAAGGATATTCGTTAGATAAATAAATTTGATAACAATTCAAGGATAAATCAGAGTTAATTAGATTTTTATTGCTCTTGTTTGTTAATGTTTGATTGATAACTAAGGATTGGTTCTAGCTGCAATTAGTAGTTAATTAGTTTTGTATGATTTCTGATTAATTTTGATAATTAGGTTTATAGAATTGGATAGTTAAATCCGGTAGTTAAAGGGGTAAGGGTTAGCAGTAATTGATAAAAGAAAGGAGGGGTATTTTGGGTAAAGAAAAAGGTCTAATGGTAGTTATAACATAACTCTAGGGGCAATATAGGTATAGAAAAAGGATAATTGGGTATATTTTGAAGTGAAGTGAGGGTAGTTAAGGAATTACAGTAGATTGGAATGTTCTAGATTGGGGTATTGGTATAATTTTTGATAAATAAGCATAGTCACCTGTATTACAAGTTTAAAGTAAAGAGTAGAAGTGAAATAAAAGAGGGACTAATGGGTAAATACTGAAATTTAAATTTCCCTCCAACTTTACATCTATAAATAGGCATACATTTTACTTGTTGAGGAGGTTTTTAAAAAATCTGAAATTTTTCCCAAGTAATTTCTGCCTCCTTAGATCCAAATCTCAAAATTCAATATTTCAAAAAAAAACTAAAAAAAATATTAGAAAAACCTCCAGAACTCTACTGTTACATTAAAAGTTCAAGTTCAATTACAATTTTAGCTGTTAAGTTCATATTTCCAGTCTTAGAAATCCCAAAAGCTATTGATTGCTATTTTCGAGTGAATTTGGTTCAATTTCAAGTTGCTTACTGGTTGTTTGTTGATCGTGATAGAGTAGTGTGATCAATTTGACATTGTTGAAAGCTGGTTTATCAAGTTTATTTTGGATTTTGTTTCAAAAGCATCTCTGAGTTTAAATTTGGCTTAAATCCTGCTGTAATCTGCTGATAATTTGCTGTTGATACTCTGCTGATCAACTCTTTTTCTTCGTTCAAATTTCAATATCAGGTACACATTCCAAAATCACTTCCATGTGGCTGTTCAAACATAAATGAAATGCTCATTCTTCATAATTTCTGCCTCGTAAACTGAAGTTACAAATGTGATGTAGTTTATTTTGGTTTGTAATAATATGAACTTCAAACTATTTGATAATTAGTGAATCTGTATTGTTTATGTAAATAACTAGAAGTATGAATTTACTTATGTGTGTAGCTTAATATGTAGTACGGACTGTGATTAAGGACTGTTAGTTATAGAATGACTTGATTACTTCTTTTGGTAGCAGAGATTTATATTCAGTAGTATTAGTTTGAACTGTTGAGTTTAAATCGTTATATTCAGTATTATTAGTTTTAATCAGTTTGAATAGTTAAGTCAAGTTGTTAATAGAAATCAGATTTAAAGGCAAAAGGTTTTGGCTGAAATCGTAAACAAGTTAAGTCTCTTTATGTTTATTAGTGCCTTATGAGATTAAATAAACCATTTTCAGTATGTTAATTATAGATTAAAGGTGTTGGTTTTAGTTCAGTTATTAAATCGACAATTAAGTGTATTATAAATATTTTGCCATGCTAAATTGAACCTCTGATTTAGAAATAAGTTGTTAACTGGATTGGGGCCTTTGTTCATTAGTTTTAATGTACATGTTTAATCATTAAAATAGCTAGCATAGTTCTGCTTGGGTCGTTTGCTGGCCCATCTGACAAGGGCCTCAGTAGTAACGTTACAGGGCCCAAGTCACGGCCTTACCCATTTTTGGCCCAAAAATCATTGGATTTTGATTGTATCATCTGAGAAACAAATTGTCAAGGCAGAAATTTAATAATTAGGATTTTGATAATACTAAAATAATTAGGAACATGGAAAATTAATTCATATTCATGGGTTAATTAACCTTTAGAGACAAAGCAAAATAGAAAACTCACCATACTTTAGTTTGGCCTTTTAAAAATAAAAGAGGTGAGCCTTGCCCAAATAAATACAAAGGCGGGGCCCTCAACAATTGCTATATAAAAATACTTAGAAATTGGGAGGTCCGTTTAGCGAATTTCACGGTCTTCCCCAAAGATAATAAATGCGTAGTTGCTTTAGGCGCGTATGATAATAATATTACCTTCCTAAATACGGGTGTACATTTATGTGACCCAAATCAAAGTCTCAACGAAGTCGAAATGTGTCAAAAACCACGGGCGTACTGGTACGACATGGTTCGAGATATATTTTCACGACGTTGCAATTCTCCTAAAAATAAATATATAAAAGCGGATTACTAATAAAAGGCACATAGGATAGAACATGTATTGAAATCAAATAAAATCAAATACAACAGTTGAGCGACGTGTTAGAACCACGGAATTCGGGAATGCCTAACACCTCCTCCCGGGTTAACAGAATTCCTTACTCGGATTTCTGATTCGTGGACTGTTAACAGAGTCATATTTTTCCTCGGTTCGGGATTCAACCGGTGACTTGGGACACCATTAATCTCCTAAGTGGCGACTCTGAATATAAATAATAAATCCCGTTCCAATTGTCCTTTAATTGGAAAAATTCCTTTACGCCCTTCATGGGGTGTAGCAAACGTAAAAAGGAGGTGTGACAAGCAGTGACCCGACTCTAGAGACCTCTTGGCCTCCCTCTCCCCTCGCTCCCTGGCGAGCGTACCCGCAATCCTCCTAACAATGCTCACTACCTTCTAATAAGGAATGTCCATCTCCAACTCTCGAGCCATGCTAGATCTGATGGGTGGGATAAGACCCTCAATGAACCTGCGAACTCTCTCCCGAACTGTAGCAACCAAAGCCGGCGCATGCCTGGCCAACCTGGTATAACGGATAGCATACTTTGAAATGGTAATAGCACCCTGGCGCAAATGCTCAAACTCTGCGCGCCATGCATACCTGAGACTCTGGGGAACAAACTCTCTCATAAACATATCCAAGAACTGGGTCCAAGTCAGTAAAGTAGCCTCGACTGGACTGTCTATCTCATAAGTGCGCCACCAATCATAGGCGGCTCCCCGAAGCTGAAAAGCAATAAAAGAAACCCCGCTGGACTCCACTATGCCCATAGTGCGAAGGATACGATGACACTCCTCTAGAAATCCCAAGGCATCGTCCGATGCTAATCCACTGAACACTGGGGGATCATACTTCTTGAATCTCTCAAGTCTCTACTGCTCGTCCTCTGAAGTAGCTGACCCATCATCGGGTTAAACTGGTGCTGCAGGCGGTGCGGGAATAATCTCGGGAGCCTGCTCAACCTGCACTCGCTGCTTAGGAGTGCGGACGATGGGAGTCTGTGCTCCTCCCCCGGCCTGGGATGTGGCTGCAGCAAGGGGAAGCAACCCTACCTGAGCCAAGGTGGTGTACATACTCGTGAACTGAGCCAAAGTCTCTTGGAGAGCTGGAGTAGTAGTGGCAGTAGTAGGCATGCCAGGTGCCTGGACTCCGGCTGGATCTGGTGGTGGTGCCTCGGAGGTAGCTCTTGCAGGTGCTCTGGTTGCACCACGTGCGAGTCCTCGACCTCTCCCCCGGCCCCGACCTCCGACAGCTACAGTAGGGGGTGCGGTTGCCTGATCATCTCGAGTAGCACGTGTCCTTACCATCTGTGAGAGAATAGAAGACAAAAATTTAGAATTGATGTCAAAAATATCGCACGACAAGGAATTCAAATGAAATGAAGCTTTTTTTCTTCTAAACAGTTGCATAGCCTCTCGTAGATAGGTACAGACGTCTTCGTACCGATCAGCTTGACTCTAATAAACCGGCCTATGTTCCGTGACTCCTATGAACCTAGATCTCTGATACCAACTTGTCACGACCCCAGTTCGCCCTCCGTGAATATGTTGTGATGGAACCTAGTCCCTATAACTAGGTAAATGCGGAAATAATAACCTAACTTGAGGAATAATTAATTAAAACTAAACATATTAAAATAATAACTGCATATAAGGCCGCTCGGCCTATACAACTCAAAAGAAATGTGGAAGTCTACAACTCAATCCCAAAACCCAGAAACTCATGGGAAACACAGGCTAAAAGAAATACTGTAAATGCTCTAATGTCCAGAATGTCTACATCAAAAGTATGATAGAATCTAAACACTACAAATGGAATAAGGAAGGAGACATCGGTCTGCGGACGCTGTAGATATACCTCGAAGTCTCCGCTAGGTCTCTCCACCTCGATAATAGTACGCCTGGGTGGAGGAACCTGGATCTGCACATGAAAAACATGCGCAGAAGGGGCATAAGTACACCATAGCGGTACTCAGTAAGCGCCAAGCCTAACCTCGGGTAGGTAGAGACGAGGAAGGTCGGGGCCCTACTGAGGTAAAATATAATAATAGATTAATAGTATGAAAGAAATAGCAGTAATAATGAGCACAACAGTAAGATAAGACATGCTTACGAGGCAATAACAACTACACAAAGAACAAAGTAAACACGGAATGTGTACAGCTCAAAACCAGTGATAACCATGAGGATCTCCCAGAATACCATCTTGTAGTTCTTCTTCTCATCTGTCCAGTGGATCTCCCGGGATACCGTCCCGTAGTCCATCGCATATGTAAATCTGAAGGATCTCACGAGATACCATCTCGTAGTCCAACCATCAATATGCAGGGGGATCTATCGGGAACCTAACCCACAGTCCCAAAGTAAAAGTGCATGGGGATCTACCGGGAATCGAACCCGTAGTCCCAAAGTAGACAAACAAGGGGGGAGCTACCGGAATCCCACATCCGTAGTCCCAATATAAATGCGCAATCACAAGAAGAAGATACACATAAATGAAGTACAAAAGACAAGCAACAAGTAGTATTGGCCTAGCATGCTTCACATAGTACAGTCAAGGCAACTTAAGCAATTAGGCAAGTTAAATCAACTAAACATGCTTTCCTAATCTAGCACATGTTATAATTGCAAGTAGAATAAAGCAAATATGAAAGAACCTCAATCTCAATATCTTGAGTAAAAATCGGATTTTCAACAATTGGCTCAAGTATGCGCTCGTCACCTCGCATACAAGGCACTCAAAATACCAAATAACAAATCCTAAGGGGAAAGATCCCCCACACAAGGTTAGACAAGACACTTACCTCGAGCCAGTACAGAAATCAACCAGAAACCACGCCTTTGCCACGAGTATCCGACTTCAAATGGCCCAAATCTATTCAATGCAATTACATATCGTAAATAACATTGCAAACAATTGGTTTCACTATTTAATTCAAAGCTACAACATGGATTTAGGTAAAATGACCAAAATGCCCTTCAGGCCAATATCTCGAAATCGAATAATTTTTACATTTTCATAACCTCGTCCTCTCACGAGTCTAACCATATAAAAATTTCTCAAATCAGAGGTCAAACAACCACTCAAAACTCAATAGTTTAGCCTATGAAGTTTCACCCAATTTTTCCAAATTTTGATACTCAATTCGAATTTTAATGATGGATTTAACTACATAATGATGAAATATAACTAGAATGGATTAAAGAAACGTTACCCAATAATTTCCTCTTCAAAACCCTCAAAAAATCGCCCTTCCCTAAGCTCAATTTGATTTTTCTAACTTTTGAAAACTAACCCTCGAAATCTCTATATCTGAACAGTGGTTTTCGCTTCTACGGACAAGGGACCGCATCAGCGGTCCCGCTTCTGCGGAACAAATGCCGCTTCTATGGCTATTCACTAAACTCCAGGGTTCCGCTTCTACGGTCTTAAACCACACATGCAGTTGTCGCTTCTACTAAATACTTACCGCTTCTGCGGTTTCTCATAAATGACCCAAGGCCGCATCTGCGATAGAGGTCACGCAGGTGCGTAACCACATCTGCGGTTAATCTTCCGCACTTGCGAAAAAATAGAGGGAGCCAAATTTTGCTCCTGAGATGGAATGGCTGCTTATGC
>MU768468.1:39066-63147 GCA_026770625.1 Nicotiana glauca
AAAATAGCCATTTAAACCCCCCCCCCCCCCCCCCCCCCCCCAACTTTGTTTTAATTCCAAACTTTTTATAATTACACTTTTTTCCTTATTTTCAACTATAAATACCGTCTCATTCTTTTATTTTTTTTACAAAATCAATATCAATCTATTACAATCTCTCTCTAATTTTCTTCTATACTTGCTACTATTGCTTACTTTATTCCAAAAAATAGTAACAAAATATTGAGGTTGTTACAATTTGTGAAAAAATTATAAAGTTGGTGAATTGAAGTCTTTAATGATAATCAATATTCAACAAGTTGTTCGTCAATTCGATAAACTCGTTCCAACTCTTAAATTTTAATATTATAGTTTTGTTTATTTTATTTATTTGCTATTACTTGATTAATTAAGATAGATTCCTTAAAAATATTTTTGGTAAAAATAAGAATAAGGAAAAATCCAATAGTAGCGAATCTAGTGGTCATGATGCTCCTTCTCCCCTGCCCCCGGCTCCCCGAACCAAATCCCATATCTGTCCTACGCCTACTATTCTTGATAGTGATAATAGTTTATTACAATTTACCGTGAGTCAATTTTGCCATAATATTACAGTCGATGAACAATTAAACAATGAATTAATGAATGCTCTTTATTTTAATAATTATAATACTATTAATGAAAATGATGATGGGGGAATTGATTTTGATGAAACTCAACAGGATCTAGTCCTGCTTATAGAATAATTACTTCGCATCACACAAGGAAGTCTATTGCTAGCAAAATTATGGATATTTGCAGATATTTTTACATTAATGATAAAATAATGTCGGTTTTAATAGATAATGCTACTAATAACTCAAATGCTATACACTTGCTTACCACTACGCTAAATCCTGCATTTAGTAATATTTTTCATGTTAGATGTATTTGTCATATTTAACATTAATTGTGGGTGATGATATGAGAATTTTAATTATTCTAATTGAAAAGGTTGAAATGTCTCTTAACTGGATTTTTATTCAAACCATAGAAGTAGACTTAGAGAATATTTTAAAAGATTCGATGAATGTGTCCTAAGAGAAAGAAATGTTCCTAAACCTTGTCCAACTAGATGGAATTACATGTATGAAAGTTTGGTTGTTGCATATGAATATAGAAACCCCATAAACTCAACGTTTAATACACATGTAAGTGCTGATGATGAGCACCTTACGGATGGGGATTGAGCTAATGCTAAAATGCTTGTTAATTTTTAGAAAAATTTCATATTGCTACAAATAAATTTTCTGAGCAATATTATCCTACTATTTCTAACTATTTAGTTTATATGGCAGAACTTGCAAATTCGTTTGCTCATTTTTCAAAGGGTGGAAAAATTTATAAACTTGCTATTTATTTTATTAGAAAAAAGTTTTAAAAAATATCTTTTTTCCCTATTCTCCCTATTTATGGTGTTGCTGCTTTGTTAAATCCTTGTATGAAATTAGGAGGTCTTAAATTTGGTATGCAACTGTTTATAATGGTTTAACACTTGAAGATGATGAGTTAGCTCAACTTCCGGAAGCAATAGCCCCAATTAGAATAAATGCTCAAACTATTCATAATACTTATCAAGTTTCATTAAATCATGCTAGACCAAATGTTCCAACTCCTTTTTCTTCTGATTGTCAATCCTCTAAAAACCTCATGCGGGAGTAAGAACACTTAGTGTTTGGTGAGGTTTAAGGGTTCTCAAGGTTCTAATAATAATGATTTTTCACAACTAAATGAGTTTGAAGTTTATTTATCGCAGAGAATTGAGGAAGTGAATCCTGACGGCTCCTTTAATCTTTTGCAATGGATGGAAGGACAAAGAAAAATACTTTCCGGTTCTTTCAAGGATGCCCCGAGACATTTTAACTATTCAAGCTTCAACAGCGGCATTGGAGAGCGCTTTCAGTCAAGCAAGACTTCAAATCGGTGATTATAGAGCGTCTACGAGGGAGAGCTTGGAAAAATTAGTACTTTTCAGAGATTGGATCCGTTCGTAAAGAAGAAATTTTGGACTTGCTAAATCACAACCAGAAGAAGATGAAACTTACGAAGAAATGCTATTAAAATTTGCGGAGAATGCTGCTTCGCCCGACAATGGAAGCGGCGGTGACCAAGCTACTCTTCCGCCATCCCCAACGGAAGTTCCTCCAGACCTTGAAGGATTTATGAAGTTTGTTAAGAGATACCATATAACTTGTATGAACAAAAATTAGTATGTATTAAGTAACTTGTATTTTGGCACATCTTGATTAATTTCTTTTTCTTCTCAATGGTGGTATTAGCACCTTGCCTTGCTCATTCCACAGGGGGAGCAACACTAAGAAAGATATTGCCATATTTTTTAATGCTGTAATAAAATTACAAGGCATTGCTTTGAATATATATTTACAATATTTTTGTCTTTAAATTAGAATTAAAAATTTTAGATCACAATTCTATAATAAATTTACAAGGCATTGCCTTAGATATTTTTTTTTAACATCTTTCTATTTATTTATTTTTAAAAATCATTATTTAATAGTTGGGCCCACTTAGCCCGCGGCCCCGATCCGTTTGGGGCCGATCCCGAGCCAATTCCTAAAAAAAAATGTTTAGCCCAGGAACGGTAAGCCCTTTATGTAGGGACCGGCCTGGGATAGGGCCGGTTTAGACTAACGCACTTGGCCCGTTTAGAACCCGGACCGACCCACATGCCGCCCCTAAATCTAACATAAATACTCACAAAACTTATAAAATTATTGTTTATTATTTACAATATAATAAAAGGTTTCTTTATAGTTTAGGAAAAGTGTCTTCAGTTGTAAGTGCTGTGACATGGCAGACACACACATTTAACAGGAGAACAGTGAACTTAAACATACGAGGATGACAGAGAATGTTATAAGACCAAAGAGTACTTAGAAAAAATCATCGTATATAGTGTGCAAATACACAAACATCAGAAAATCGCTGTCCTTTCTTCTTCATCTTGGCAGCCTTAGATTAGGGTTTTAGAAGGACCAGCTCTAGGGTTGCTGAAAATGGTGGCTGACCAGGCGAAGAAATCAAAGACAAGTGTGGAGGAAAACGCCGATCAATTTGACACTGAGCTTGTTCTCTCCATCGAGAAGCTTCAGGAAGTTCAAGATGAGCTTGAAAAGGTTTAATTCATTACTCTTTATATAATGCATGTTACTTTTTCTGAGCTTTCCTATGAGTCCTTGCTGGTGGAATTTAGTGGAGTAAATTTTTTTTTTTGGCCTTGTGTTTTGAATTGTTACTGCTTTTATATATGCTTCTGCATTATGGGGTTTTTTATTTATTTATTTTTGTTGCTGACTCACTTGTTCAAGAGTAAGCAAAGACTTTTTTTTGTTAGCTTTGTGCCCAAACAGAACAAATTGGACTCTTGATTTGACTGATTGTTGCCATTCTCTTTCTTTTATTATTTTTTCCATTCCCGTAGTATGCTGTATTAGGATCATTCTTTTTTTTTTTGGAATTTATGATAAGCTAAGATGTTGTTCGAGAAAATGCAGAGTGGGTAGACTGCTTTAAGTGTAAAGAAGGGAAAAAAATCTGAAACTTGATGTATTTAAATTAAGTTCCTCTGTAGTTGGAAATGATTATTTGGTTAATTATCCTTTTGGATTTTTCTTAACACCGTAAATGACAAAGGGAGACGAAGCCAAGTTGGGAATTCTTTTGCTAGGAGTAGTATACTTGTAACTTCTTATCGTATAGTGATGGACTGAATGGAACAAAAGAGGGGTCGGGGCTTAGTTGTGGGTCCTTTGAGTTGTGATGTTGAAACCAAATGGCAGTCTTTCGAAATTGCTTGCTTTTAATATACTTCACCTTCAAAAGAGTACCTTTTCGGAAAACTAAGGCGCCTCATCTCTGCATCTAGCATTCCTTATTTTATAATGACGTGTCACTATTGGTGGTGGTCGTATAAATAGGATTACAATAAATTGTCAGAAGCTTGTTAGGGGGTACTATCGGTTAAGAAAATGGACCTTGCGCCTAACTCAACCCCAAAAGTTAGCTCGTGAGGTGAATGTTGTCCTAGACCATATAAAGAGACTACATCACATACACTCAACCAATATGAAATTCTAGCACTTTCTGATTCTCTATGTGTATATTTCCCATCAATTTCTGTCGCCCTCTTCTATTCCTTCCCCAAATTTCCGTTGTTTCCTCTTCCATGAACCATAATTCCCTCTTCTCATAGAAATCTGTCAGCTATTATTCGTTGTGGCTTGATAATCAGCAATCTTTCACCAAATCCACTGGCAGCCACATTCAAAGTGGCAGGGTAACTTTATCTGCTGAAACCCTGGACCCCTCTAATTTACAATGTACTTGTCTTAGAGTGTCTTCAAACCATAAAGATGAGCTATAAAGAAGTATTAAGTGGCTTTGAAATAAACAATTAATGCTGGATCACAGACAGATGAACCACACAATAAAACACTATGTCTTTCCTTATTGAAAATAGTAAGTAACGTCTTTTTGGGAAGAGGAGACTGAATCAGGCGAGTGTAAAACGAGCAAATCCGACTCATGAACGATTAGGAAGTAAACAAACAATCTTTTTGTGCCAAATACTGTTATGAGACTGGCGGCTCAAGGGTCGTGACCTATACTTGCTGATTCAAAAAAGAAAGGCGAAGGGCTTGGAAAAAATTTGACAGAAAAATAGCGAAGACGTATAATGGTAATAAATCATGTAGTGAACTACTTGGATTGCTATATGAAAAATTGCTAAACTGACTCTTTTCTATCTCAATCATCTTGACTAGAGCATGGGGACATGATTGTTAATAATTGATGAATGCTCATTTTCCTATTGGACACAGACACACACATACTTTTTGGGAAATAAATTGGATCTTTGATTGAGGCATAATTGTTTAACAGAGCAGGGTATCCGTATTTAACTCAACTATTAAACGTTACTAGTCTTGAACGAAAATAACTTGGATTCTGTTTCGGTATGTCTGAAATATCAGCAGGCTTTGACTCGGCCCTATTCTATCATCCATTTATCAAGCCCAACTTTGGGGAATATAAGTTGAGATATTTAGTGTAGACATTATACTCTGTTCTGTTATATGTGGCACTATTTCCTTATTAGTCCTCCAAAAAGATAGACACCTTTCTATATTTGGAAAAAATTTAACCTTGCCATATAATTACCTTAATGACATGCTTCTACAGCTACAAAAAACTCATGACTTGTTTAAATCCACAAGTTCCAAAAGTCTTTTTTTCTCTTTAAACTCCAAGCTCAATCAAACTACACCTCATAAATTGAATAGGAGTATTATTTTGTGTTATATTTTCTGCATTTGTCTGTGCTTCTTGGTCCGAACCTTTCAACAAAAAAGCTGTTCTAGAAATACCTAAATCTCATGTTAATGACTTACTGATCAATGTGGGAGTCCATATACATCTTTTTTTGGCAAGTACAGATTTTATGCTTTATGGGTCATTGCAATGTATCGCTGTGTCGATAAAGATGGCCTAACTGGCACACTCTTATAAACCAAAATAAACCACCAAGGCTGTTTCCTTTAAATGGCTCCGGGTAACTACTTTTTTGCTATAGGTAAAAGGTTAACATCTTAATCCCCATCATGTTGCCATGGTTAAGTTTGGGCTAGACCCCAGTAGTACCATGTCTTTTGCAAGGTTCATTTCCTTTTTTAATCATTTTGTTAAAATGTTTTTTTTCCAAAGATTTTCTTGAAGTCACTGCTAGCCTGCCCCAGTTGATATTTCAGATCTGCCAACTAGTCGACAGATATCACACTAACTTTCAGAAGTTTTTTGCCAATCTGGTGGTTGTTCTCTTATTTATTTATCTTCCTTTTCTTGTTAACATGTCTTTTACTAATTTAATCATGAGTATGATATGAATAATTAATGTAAAAGATTATGCTTCGGATTTCCTGTTACAAGAAAGAATATAAAGTCTATATTGCTGTAGAATCTATTAATATCATTCAAGATTAATAATGGCTCCTGGAGAGTTACCAAAATACAAAGTTCTTTCCTCCTTTATTTCTCTTCTTTTCTTTGGTACTTGGTTGGCAGGGTCTGAGCGTGCAAGTGCATGACGATGATTTGAAAATATGGGAGTCCGAGTACAATTAAAAAAAAGCTAATGGTTTTGCTGTGGGCTTTTGGGTTCATCAACAGTCAGTTTTAAGTGTGGCTTCGAAATTTTTAGTTTTTAAACCCGTGTTTCGTGAATCTGCTTTAATATTTCAATGACATGCATTTGGCGGATGAAAAAGCAGTAAAGAATATGCATTAGCAAAATCATTTGCTGTCAACTGACTCAAAAGTATAGTTTTATCCGGTTCTTATTAGCTCTATATCCATATGTATTCTTTGAGAATCTGCTTTCCTTGTTTGTTCAACAAAGCATTAGAAAAGAGTTACTGGCTCAACAAAACTGGTTCAAGTACCTATTAATTAATTGAGTATTAAATGCATCCAAATTTGTTTAGTAAATGCTGCAAATAGTTTATGTATAGCTCAAGAGCATCCATTCTTGATTGGCACTGTGCAGGTTAATGAACAAGCTAGTGAGGAGGTATTAGAAATTGAACGGAAGTATAATGAGATAAGGAGGCCTGCTTATGAGAAAAGAAATGAGGTCATCAAATCCATTCCTGACTTTTGGTTGACTGCCGTAAGTCCAGTCTATTTCTTTCCAGATTTCAGTTAGCATTCATGTGGTGGAAAATCGAGCAACCTAACTTTTCTATCTGTTAATTAATTTTGTCTATGCAGTTCTTAAGTCACCCTGCACTTGGCGAGCTTTTGAATGAAGAAGATCAGAAGGTTTGACATGTAATTCAACTCCAATTTTTTTTTTGATTTGCACCTGGTGTCCGAGTCTCTAAGAGCCCCGACTAATCTCGGGGATGCACAGGCCCTCGGCAAGGAGTTTCCTGCATTAATTCAACTCCAATTTGTTGGAGAAACTTACTAGGAAATCTCTTATTTGTTGACCTAGATGTCATCTAGTCCCTCATTTTGTGATATTCCCTTAGTTCTGAGCCTGTTGTCAAGTTGCTGTTCTTTGAGATGCCATATGAGGATGGTATGCTCTTTCCTTGACGTTATAATAGCTGCTAAATTAGTAATTGCGACACTCTTCTTCCTTTGATTTAGATCTTCAAGTACTTGGATTCTATTGATGTGGAGGATTTCAAAGATGTGACATCCGGTTACTCCCTTACTTTTGTAAGTTCTTTTGCCTATAAAACACTCCTCTACCCGAGGTTGCATTAAATATGCATCAATAGCTGGGATCTTCTCACAGAGTTTGCATAAAGTTGCTGCTGACCGACTTTCTATTTTTCTTCAACCTTCAGAAATTCAAACCAAATCCTTACTTTGAAGATACGAAACTTGTTAAGACATATACATTTCTAGATGAAGGAACAACGACGGTAACTGGTACGGCTATTAAGTGGAAGGAAGGCATGGTAATGGCTATACCTGTGTAACTTGTTATGTTAGAACCCTCCTTGTCTTCTTCCTTCAGACCCCTTTTCCATAGAAACATGATTAATAGTTGTAATTTGAAGGGTGCGGCTAATGGCGGTACTCCTGAGAAGAAAGGAAACAAGCGGCCACCGTCTGAGGAAAGGTAGTTGTCACTCACTTTCTTGAGAATTTATCTGACCTTCTTGGCATGCTAATTCCACGTTTTGAGGTGTGATCCTGATGTTTGAGAACAAAGTGACTCTAAGCAGTTATAAAGATTTTTTTACGAAAGCATTGTTGGGAAATAAAAAGGTGTTCGAAGGAAGTTCTTATTTACTGATTTTTGTTCCATGCATTGCTTGGTTAAATGTTCCAAGATGTTAACATGTAGTCCAACTTCTGATCTGGTGAGAAAAGTATCTTAGGTTTTTTTTCTTACTGTATATCGTATAACCAATAACCATATGCTGATGGATGCAGCTTTTTTAGTTGGTTTTCTGAAACTCAGCTCAAAGATATTGCAGATGGGCTCAGTGATGAGGTAATTGCTATATTCGACTGCTTGAGACTATTTACTATGTTGCATTCTTATTGCTCATCGTTTGATGAGTTCCTAATTATGGCAAATTATGTAAACGATTGCTGAGATTATTTCATCTTTTGTTATTTTCCTGAATTTCTTATCAGAGACTTAAAACATTATATAGTGCAACAAATTTAAGTCTATCCAAAAGCTCTACTTCTTTCAGGTATTTTATATGTTTCCATGTGACTGCAGGTGGGAGAGATAATTAAGGACGACTTATGGCCCAATCCAGTGAAATATTATAACAATGTAACATGTTACCTTCCTTTCTAGGTTATGTGACGTGATTCCCAACCTTACTTTCTTCTTCAAGCTAAGAGAAACTTGGTGCTTTGTTTGTAGGAAGTTGATGAAGAAGAATCCGATGGAGACGAGGACGATGAAGAGGTAAACATTGATGAGATTATACTACCTTCCTTTTTATAGTTGCTTGATTTGGACCTTCTAGTTTTGCGCTAAGCTTTTCTGACTTTCCTATCGAATCTTCTGATTTTTTGGGGTTCCTTTGGTGCATTCCTATCTCACTTTTCCTTGTTAAAATTTGAAACCTTTATTCACTAAATTGATGGTGCATAGGTCATGGGTTAGCCATTTTAGATCTGAATTTTTATTGCCTTGAATCTTATCAGCCTATGTACTGCTATTCTGAGTCTTGACTCCAATCATAACCTTTTCCTTTCAAGATGCTACAGCCAGTATAACACAAGTTTCATAGAGCTAAGTTGCTCAGACAAAGGTACGGCGGATCTAGAGGCCGAATCCTCCGAGATGTAAATTCTAAGATTCAGGGATACGGATCCTAGTACGGATATGGGTGCGAGGATCCAACTAAAAATAATTCAAAAACATAAAAAGTATAAAAAATATCTCTAAATTATGAGAAATTTTGAGGAATACTTGCGTATAACTTGTAAAGTGTGGTTTTCTTTTTTATTCTCAAGTTGTAGATAAGTAAATGATTGACTTCCTAGATAAGGCATACTATCTTTTTCCCTAGTTTTGGTTCTAATTTCGGTAATCAAATTGTATCTCGTCTCGAATTTCTTCGTCCGTCGTGGTCAAAGTATCGAAAATTGTTGACCAGATCTAGTACGGATCCCATACCCACATGCGTACTAGTGTCATGTCGACACGGGCGCGACACCTAAACTACCGTGTTGGAGCAACTTGGTCATAGAGTGACATGGGAAATGATGCATTGGCGGTGAAGTTGACTCTGTTAGGATTTCTTAGGAAATAGTGATGAAACGTGGGAATGTCGATGATCATAGTTAGTGTGTCAATCACCTTAGAATGAAAAAAAGAAGGAGAGGATTTACACGTGTTTGAAAAGGTGATGGGACTTAGCCAACAGATAATGAGAGGGTAAGTTGAGGGTTAGGGGAAGTAACGTACAATTCTTTTTTCTGCTGAAATGGGGGAGATATCTACACTTTTAGAGGTAGTTTAGTGCCTTTGCCTCCAAGATACAGAAGTTGACTTTTCTCGAACACATATATACATCTTTTACCGTCAAGAAAGTTGTTAAAGGAAGCAAGTCAGGGTAAATTGGGAGACAAGCCTTTTGGAGTACAATAAATTTAGTCAAAGCTTTAGCAGAAGTCAAAGGTACCCGGGATGAGACAATGCTTTACCTGTAGACTTAGGGATGGAAACAAAGGACAAAGATGACACAAATGCACAATGGGATGATGACAGACGATGGTAACTTAAACTGACATAATGAGGATTAGGATTAAGTGTGGACCGTATACCTTTTTGTAGTGCAATTGGTTGATCAAGAGGAGGCAAGTCCGCAGTATTAGCAGGACGTGAGGTGCAGGACGTGAATCAACTTGGCCTGATGCTGGATGCGAGCGACGATGATAAGTCAAGAGCGGTGGAGCTGTAGAAGGTTGAATTGGACTAGGTGGTGGCACTGGACTCGGTGCTGCAACTGGAGCTATAGGTGGTGGAGCTGCAACTGGAGCTGTAGGTGGTGGAGCTGCAACTGGAGATATGGAGGAAAATGAATGGGAGATAGTGATTGAATCTCCAAAAGACGGAACTGGTAGCACCTCAGAAATATCTAAGTGACTAACTGGACCTGTGAAGTATGATTGGGTTTCAAAAAAAGGTAACATCAGCAGACATAAGAAACCGCTAGAGGTCAGGAGAATAACATCAATATCCTTTTTGCGTTCTCGAGTAACCCAGAAATATGCACTTAAGAGCATAAGGAGCTAACTTATCTTTTTTTGGAGTAAGGTCATGAACAGAACACGTACTTCCAAAGACACGGGGTGGAGGAGAGAACAAAGGTAAGTGGGAAACAGGACAGAGAATGGTACTTGATTCTGGATAGTTGAAGATGGCATATGATTAATAAGATAGCAAGATGTAAGAACTGCATCCCCTAAAAAAACGCAGCGAACATGAGATTGTATGAGTATGGTACGAGCAGTTTCAATAAAATGTCTATTCTTTCTTTCAGCTACCCCATTTTGTTGGGATGTGTACGGACAAGATGTTTGATGAATAATTCCATGGGAGTTCATAATCTGCTAAAATGGGGAAGGCAAATGCTCTAGGGCATTGTCACTACGAAATGTGCGGATAAAAATCCCAAATTGATTTTGAATTTCAGTATGGAAGGTCTGAAAAATAAAAAACAACTCAGATCGATTTTTTATCAAAAATATCCAAGTGCACCTGGAATAATCATCAATGAAACTGAAAAAGTAGCGGAATTCCAAGTAGAACTGACTCGACTAGGACTCCAAACATCTGAATGGACTAAAGTAAAAGGTGACTCGGCTGACGCCGCGGGAAATGGAGCGGGTATGCTGACCGAGCTGACATGACTCACACTCTAGAGTGGACAAGTGAGATAAGCCAGGTACCATTTTTTGAAGTTTTGACAAACTGGGATGTCACAACCGTTTATGTAATAAATCTGGTGAATCAGTAACGGAACAAGTTATTGAAGGAAGACAAGATGGGAGTCCATATGATTTTGCAAGGATAAGGTAATAAAGTCCATTTGATTGACGTCCAGTACCAGTGATCCGCCCTGTAGTGCGTTCCTGTATAAAAACATGGTCATCAAGAAATAAAACAGTATATTTAAGTAATTTGGCTAAGGGACTAACAACTATCAGATTAAAAAGACTACTAGGAACATAAAGAAATGAGTCTAAAGGTAAGGAAGGAAGTGAACTTGCTTGACCTATTGCAATTGCCATGGTTTAAGACCCATTAGCCATTGTGACTGTTAAAAGAGATTGAGAATATAAAATACTAGTGAAAAAAGATTTGTTACCATGATCAGATGCACTTGGATCAATGACCCAAGACTCAGAAGTTGAAGATTGGGAGACACAAGTCATGCTACTATCTGTTGGAACAACAGAAGCTAATCCTGAAGATGTCTGCTTACATGCTTTGTACTGAAGGAACTCAATATAATCTGGTAAAGAAACCATCTGGATAGGATTCAATGCATTCGATCCAACGGATTGTGTGTCTAAGGCTTCTAATAAGAATGACATTATAATGTTCACGCCGGAAAAAAAATCAGAAATCCTTCTCGAAATTACTATTAACGCCAGAAAAATCATAAAATTTTCTGAAAATCACTGTTCACGCCGGAAAAATATAAAAGTTGTGAGAATTAGGTTTAAATTGGATGGGCAGGCTCAGAATTGCAAGACGATTACATTGTCCAAAAGAAACTTTTTCAAGTTCTGGCCGGAACAGACCTCACGCGCCGGCGTGTGGGATAGACGTGTCGCCAGCAGCAAAACTCCAGCAAGCGCGTGGGGGCCCGTGTGTGAGTGTTTTCAGGTGGTTTTTCCTGGGGTTTGGTAGCCTCTCTCTTGGGAACCTTTTGGTAGTGTTGGATTTCGCACAACACTGATAATTAGTGACTTTGACGCAAATAGTCACTTAGGTCACCGGAAAATCTCACGGTGATTGAGTTCTTTCTTCCCGGATGTCACTGGAATGACGCACAACGATCTATTATCACCAAAGCTCTGATACCATGTGAGAAAGCACAGGAGAAAATATTATTGATTAATGTTCTATGTTACAATAAGCCCTATTTATATGTATACATACCTACTCCTATTACATAAGGGACTAGGACTAATTACATACATTCACGTAACTATTCTAACAATGTCCACAACTTATCTTATGGGCAGGGTGTTATTTACATAACTGAGGTTGAAAATGAATTACCTTAAGGCGATTGAAATGAATTGCCTAAATGCTTTATGCTTTTCAGCTATTGTTGTATATGTTCTAATCTGAAAATGCTATGACAGTTGAAGTTTGGTGGTTATAGTATCTTATATAATGGGCTTTTCAACTAATTTTTTATTCCTATCAACCAGGGAGACGATGATGAGGAAGATGAGGATGATTGTTGAACTCCTTGTTAGCTCTTTTGTTTATCCCTTCTTCCAAACTTTGCTCATATCAGTGTCATATATAATTTTCAGTTGTTGCATACTCAGCCTTATAGGCAACTTTGACATATGATAAGACAGTTTAAAAACCTATATTGTAGCTAGCCAACTTCTGTTAGATTTATCTGTGATGAATAAGGTAGCTGTTTTCGTGCCCCCGAAACTCTTTAATCCCTGCCTCATTTGATTGGCAAGTTGTACTTTTCTTTAGTAAGGCAGTACTATGGTGCTCCACATTGCGGTGCTCTTTGATCAGTGATTCAGCGGACACCGGACACCGGCCACTAGATCCAGGAAATTCACCTTATTTTTAAACCTGGTGGCTCAGTTGATTCGCGGCTTTCTTCTCATTCCCTTCCCATTTTTCTTGTATAGTCCGTTTTCAAGTAATTCATATGCCAGCGCCTCCTTGTGATTGGTTGAAAAGCCCCTTCCCCTTTATTGCTGGGAAGCGGTTAGTCTCACAGCCAAAAGAAAGTGGTTGATTTGATGCTCTCCAAAAAAAGCCAAATTCCTGTAGGCTTATCTCTTGCATATGAATTTTGTTGATGGACATGCTTTCATGGTTTTTCTTTGGAACAATTCTTTGTTCAATTTAGTATAAGGTCATTTCAAAACTTATTTAAGGAGATAGCATTCCAAAACTGATCTCCTTGTGTGATAGAGCAACATTCTGTGGACAGGTTAATTTGCTAAAAAAAATTTTTAGGTGTGGAGACGCTTTAAATTAATAATGAGTCCATTTAGTGAAAAAGTTTCTGCTAAAATTATACACAAAAGGAGACTTATGGGTTGTTTGGTCAAGCTTCAAAAATTAGTTTATTTTGAGAAATACTTTTTTTAAAAGTGCTTTTTTAAAAATATTTTTGGTGAAAAGTAGTTTTTGTTTAGCTAATTTTCTGGTTCACATAGAGGTATTTATTTAAACTTATAAAATATAGTAGCATAGCATTTTCTGGATGGAGTTTTATCACTTAGTCTTGGTTAATTGATATTTATTTATATAATGTTGAAAATTTTCTATAAAATAAAAATATTAGTGCATATTGTCTTATATATTTTTCTTAAGAATGTCAAATTGGCGAAAAAATATAACTAGATAATATCTAAGAAAATTTTATGAAGTCCTAGCAATAATAAGTAATTGACAAACACGACAGTTAAGTATCTACATTTTTGGCCGAAATCTTTAAAACTACACCAATTCAATTCCTAAATTATCGCCCATAATATGATATCATCTCCCACAACGGCTAAGTATAATGATGGCAAGAGATATCATATAAAAATCAAGAATTATTTTACTGAGAATCTATAATGCATTATCAAAATTTACTACCCATTCATTCCTTTGATATGTCTTTCTTCTACAACGCAAACACAAACTACAAACTACAATCGTTTATTTATACTTCAATTATCATATTGTTGTTGTTTTATAACCTAATAAATAATTAATTTTAATAATAAATATTTGTGATTTGAAGCATATATATATATATATATATATATATATATATATATATATTTTGCTTTGAAGTATATTTAGTACATACGTGAAGTATAATAATGTTACATGAGCATATTAAAAATATACAACTTATTTTTGGAGTATATTAAATTATCGGCCAACAATTCTCTTTAATACGAGTACAAATGATTTTGTTTGTTACAAAACATATATATATAATTGTACACAATTAAAATACAGGAGATATTTTCAAAAACTACATCTTGGTAAACAGTAATAATACATAAGATTATAATTCAATTACATCAAATATACCTGGTAAAACGATCGAAGCAAAATTCTTGAGCAATATCTTCAAAGGAATTGAAAAATGATTGGGGTCGTCTTGGTGCTAACATGCATCCTTCTATTTGTTCGAACTTTCGAGAACCAAGACTTCTTTTTCTTTTAGTTTTCTACCATACTTTTATGAACCAAGACTTCTTTTTCTTTTAGTTTTCCTCTCTGTAGTCTCGATCTATCTCTATTTTTTTTATTTTGTGTGAGGCCTGTTACTGAAAGGCAGTCATGGTTTCCTTGTTTCTTTTTTCTCTTGCAAACCTGCTGAAATTTAGAATAGAAAATAAAAGAAAAGGGAGTGTGCACGAAAAGATAAATATGGATCCTATAATTTGTGCATTCTGTTACTCATTAATTGTGTGCATAACTTTTGCAATTTGCTAATTGTTTGAAAAAAAGTATAATTTTTTTGTTAAACTAATTAAATAAAAGGATAGAGGGTAAATTCTAGTTAAAGATAATGACTTTAGATCTAAAATAGGTTTATGCGGATAATCTCGTTAAAATGGATTTAATGCAATACCCATTAAATGTTAAGGTTGTTAATGGAATGAAAATAATGATAAGCAATAAATACAATAAATAGCACTAAATGTAAATAAAGGAGAAGATTCACCTAATAATGAATGAGGTGGATGATTTCTCCCTCTGACAATGATGAGTGACAAGAAACTTCTAAGAATATTGAAGACTTTCTCGGATCTGGTGGAAATGACAAGGAATAATCCAAAAAGACCAATCTCTTTAGAAATGTGTTCTTTGTATTTATCTCGAGAGCTTGCTTTTCAAAAGAGTTGTTATCATATAGAATCTTACATGCCTTTTGCCTTATCTCTCATACTATTTATATGGGATATTCCCCAAAGAATCCTAAAAATACAAACAGAGAGAATATTTAAGAGAATATTCCCTATGAAGATTCCAACACAACACTTGTCGTTACTACTATCTGCTTAACTCGACCTCGACCGTGGTTGACTGCTTGGCAACTCATTCTGTTAATCATTGGTCGACTTTGGCCAAATTGCCCATGATAAGTTACAAATTGCTCACGATAATTACCTCTTTGTGCTGAATTTCCTCGGTCAAATTTTGACCGATACACTAATATTGTACAAAAATATGCTATTTATGGAATAAACAAGAAATGATATCATTTTCTTAAATAGTTTTAAAAGATGCTTTTAGCGGCCGCTTATGTTTATAAATAGTTTTTAAAAATATGCTTAAATATCGACGAGTGGAGGAGAGTGACCATGTTTCCTTCTCTGGTTATGCTTTTAGTGGCCGCTGCCAGTTTGGCAAGGCCCTCTGCTTCGATATTCTGTGCTCGAGGGATTTGGTCGAGCTGGCATTCATCAAACTTGGGTAACAACTTGTAGATCTCGGCCTGGTAATTTTATAGTCTTTGTTCCTTGATTGGAAAATGCTTGTGACTTGATTGATGACGAGCTGAGAGTCGCACCGTAGGACAACTCGTTTTGCTCCGTACTTGAGTGCTAACTTTAGCCCTGCAATCACGGCCTCGTGCTCGGCTTCGTTGTTAGTCATATCTGGGCATCTTATGGACTGGAGAATTACTTCGCCTGTTGGGACCTCGAGCATGAGTCCTAGTCCCGATCTCGACGCATTAGAGGCTCCATCAGTATACAATACCCATAGGTCGTGTATTTTTGGGGAAGTACGGGCAGCTTCCCTTTCGGCTTCAGGCATTATTCTTGTGCTGAAGTCGGCGAGCAATGGCGACTTTATTGCCGTTCGCGGCTGATAGGTTATATCGTGCAATTTAATGACCTATTTGGCCAATCTTCCCAACAACTCGGGTTTATGCAGGATACTCCTCAGGGTAAAGATCATGACTACCGAGATGGGGTGTCACTGGAAATAGGGTCTAAGCTTTCACGAAGCTACGACCAAAGCCAGGGCCAGTTTCTCGAGGTGTAGATACCTCGTCTTGGTATCAATCATAGTTTTGCTAATATAGTAAATGGGAGATTGTGTACCTTTGTTTTGTCGGACCAGGACCGCACTCACGACCACATCGGACATGGCCAAGTAGATGAGGAGATGTTCCCCAGATTCCACCTTAGCGAGCAATGGGGTGAAGATAGGTACGCCTTTAACTTTTTCAAGGCTTAGACACACTCGAAGTTACATTGTCTTTCTTGAGTACGCCAAAAAATTTATGGCATCTATCGGAGGACCGTAAGATGAATCCCGACTTCGAATTGGTTTTTGTTATTTCGTTTACATTTCTGTTTATGTTATTTATATTTTTTAGAATTATCTTACAAATACAATTTATTAACAGTTAAAGCCCGTTAGTGTGATGTAGTGTGGCACTATCCTATCCTCGAGCTTCATTTGTGCGATAACTCTAGGGTACGCACCACTCCCATCATCGACCATAGTACATTTTACGTCAGTATCTAAGATGCATAAATTAATAACAAGGGCGTCATAATGAGGAAAGATCAAACCATGGGTATCCGACTTATCGAAGATGATACTCTTTTCGAGTTCGTCATACCGTTCACGAGTAATTAACCATTTCATCTTGTGAGTGGTCGTGAATTTTACGCTATTGATTGATGAGTCGTCGCCTCCTCCGATGATCATTTGGATGGTTTGAGTTGGGGATGGTGGTTTTGGTGGACCTTGTTGCTGTTCGCGTCCACGGGAAAAGTTTTCCCTTCCCCGATCACTAAAATGTTCCTTCAGATGTCCTTGTGAAGCATGTCCACGACCTCTTGCCTGAGAGCAATACAATCCTCGATTTTATGGCCCTGGAACTCACAGAGGGCATTTGACTTTCTAGTGTTTGGGTCGGACTTCATCTTCTGCGGACACTTCACTTTTGGGCCGAGCTTCTCTAGGGTGTAGACTATTTCTGAGGGAGAAACACAGAAATTGTGAGCATATAGTAGTGGAAGCATACCTCTTTCGCTTCGATGAGTCCCTCTTGGCGGCCTAGATGGGCCGTCGCCATGACGGGGAAGTGGTATGATAGCGGTTCTGACATATGGTTGATGTCTTTCACGGTTGGGTTGTGGGTATTCATGGTCCCTTTTGTTTTTATTTCTTCGATTTTTCTTGGATTTCATTTGGACTGAGGTCAGCCGTTGAGTTGGCCCGTTGAGGTCATCCTCGTCGGGTCGCACTTCGGCACAGTAGGCGTTGTGTATCACGTCCCAAGTGGTTGGGGGATATTTCATGAGTCGGCTTACCAATTTTCTGGTCGCCCTTGAACCGTTCTTGTTTAATTCGTCCTAGAAAGCTACTACTGCCATTCCCTCTGATACATTTGGTAAGTTCATCCTCACACGGTTGAATCGGACAAGGTAATATCTTAGCCCTTTACTGGGTGATTGTTTAATGGCAAAAATGTCATTCACCCTGACTCTGCTTTTTTAGCCCCGATATGGGCAGTTACGAACTTGTCTGCCATTTTCTCGAACGTCTCTATGGAGCGTGAAAGTAGGTGTGAGTACCAATTTAGTTCTCCCCCAGTGAGGGTTTTGCCAAACTTTTTCAGTAATATGGAAGACACTTGTTCTTTGGCGAGGTCGTTTCCTTTTACAGCGATAACATAGTGGGTCACATGTCCGTCGTGCCATCATATATTTTCAAGTACGGTGGCATTTTGTAGGGTTTAGGTATGGCGTGTGGTGCAGCTTCTTCACTGTACTGTTGCTCAATGAACCGACCGGCATACCTTTTTGACCAGAGCTTTGGAACGCCCAGTACTTTGTCTACCCTTTCTTGATGTTCTTTCATTTGTTCGCGGAGAATTTTGTTCTCGTTCTCCATCTCCCCTATCTTTCTCAAAATGGTTGTGAGGGTGTCGTTACCTGCATCACTAACATTATGAGTAATACCTGTTACAAGAGGAGGGTCGTGCTGCTCGTCTGTCACTGGTGCGACGCAGACTCTCACATTTTCTCTGTTCGTCCTTTGGGCGGGCTTGTCGAGAATGCTGGTCAGCGTGTTTGTCAGCCACATCTCGAGCAACCTTTTCACTATTGGTGGTGCCTCTTTCGTTGTGGATGTAGAGGCCCCTTTATCGCGAGGTTGCGATGCTGTCGTGAGAGAGGGGTGAACCACTCCGCCTGGGGGAGGCGTTTGGTGTCACGTCCTCAGTGTTTGTTCCAGTGACTTCGTTGATGGTGTTTAGGAAGTTGGTAGTAAGACCGGTTACTGCTTTCATTATTTCCTCTCCATTACTGGCCATGTTAAACTATGCACGCAAGAAAATACAAGGTTTTGTGCTGCTTTCTTTTAGATATGAAAGAAACTAAGACTTTGACTAGGAAATCTCCACAGACGAAACCAAATTATTTGACCAAAAAGTATAAAACTTTTTGTTAAACTAATTACACAAAAGGATAGAGGGTAAATCCTAGTTAAAGATAATTACTTTAGATCTAAAATAGGTTTATGTGGATAATGTGGGACCACGTTAAAATGGATTTAATGCAATACCTATTAAATGTTACGGCTCTTAATGGAATGAGAATAATAATAAGATAAATATAGTAAATAACACTAAATCTAAAAAGGAGAAGATTCACCCAATATTGAATGAGATGGATGATTCCTCCCTCTGACAATGATGAGTGACAAGAAACTTATAAGAATAATGAGGACTTTCTCGGATCTAGTGGAAATGACAAGGAATAGTCCAAAATGACCAATCTCTTTAGAAATGTGTTCTTTGTATTTATCTCGAGAGCTTGCTTTTCAAAAAAGTACTTATCGTATAGAATCTTAAATGCCTTTTGCCTTATTTCTCATACTATTTATATGGGATATTCTCCAAAGAACCCTAAAAGTAAAAACATAAAGAATATTTAAGAGAATATTCCCTCTGAAGAACCCAATACAAAACTAGCCGTTACTACTAGCCGCTTTACTCGACCTCGGCCGTGGTTGACTGCTTGGCGACCGTTCCATTGATCACTAGTCGACTTCGGCCAAATTGCCCATGATAAGTTATAAATTACTCACGATAATCAGCTCTTCGTGCTGAATTTTCTCGATCGGATTTTGACCCATACACTAATATTGTAAAAAAATATGCTATTTATGGAATAAACAAGAAATGATATCATTTTCTTAAATAGTTTTTAAAAGATGCTTAGCCGTGTATTTTTCTCCAAATTATTGAACACAAATATAGAATGAAATGCTTTAGAATTCATATTATTGAATATTGATGCACGATTAAGAAAACAAAATAAAAGAAGAAACAAATATAAGTTATTGCGGTCTAATACTTTCTTCTTGCGGTTAAATTTTGGTTCACAATTTTGTTAATTAGGAACTGTAATACAGAAATTCTTACGCAATGAAAAACATACTAGTAAGATTATGATTATAAGGTGTTTGTTATTAAAAAAAAAGGTGTTTGTTATGCACAGAATAAAAATACTAAAAGTTGTTATCTTGGGGAATATATTCTAGGCAAAATGGCTTCCTGGCCACTCAAATTTGTAGGCCTTTTGAAAGTCGACACCTAAACTTCTGGATTTCCCATTTAAACACTTAAACTCCTGAAACCTAAAACTAATAACCACATTTTATCCTTGACCCATCCTATGTGGCGTCAGTTGGTCCTAGTCAGTCCCATGCGTGAATATCACGACTTTTAGGAGCGTGAGAGACCCCTTCCCAACGCCCAACAGTCAAAAATAGGGGCTATTTAAGTGGGGTCTTATTCTTTCAAAAGGATACACATTATCCCTCTATTATATTCATCTGAAGCTTCTCATTTCGCCTATTTTCCAGCATATCTGAAGCTTTCTTTTTCTTTTCTTTTTTTATTTCTTTTTCCAGATTGTGATAATGAATCAAAGACCTGTATTTTGTCATTGTGGAGTTGAAGCTCATATTTGCATCACTTGGAAGCCAACAAATCCAGGAANAGCCATCTTGTTTCTGGTTGCTCTAAAACAGTTATGAACAAGATAGTAGCTCTTGACAATGAAATTCCCTGTGTGTCCCTCCAAACTGCCCAAAATATGCCATCTACATCTTGATAAGTTCACACATTGTGCTCTAAGCCTATGTTGCTCATTAGACCTCAACTTAATTTGAACTCTTCTTTGTACAGCATAATCTTGCAAAGCAGATCTGAACTGTTTCACATTTTCAAACACCATTTCCAACTCAAAATAAATTTTCTTACAAGCAGGATCAAAGTATACCCTACTGCTGTATCTTCTTGGTTGAGGGTTATGCACCCCTTTTTCTTCATCTACTTCATAATCTGTATCCTCACTACCTGGATCTGAACTATCCAGATATTATTCATCCCATCCCAACTTTCCAGCATATTTGGATGCCCTGTCTTTATACATGTCTTCAAAACCAGGATCTATACCTACAAGTCCATTAGGTATCTCATCANGAGAATATTCCCTCTGAAGAACCCAATACAAAACTAGCCGTTACTACTAGCCGCTTTACTCGACCTCGGCCGTGGTTGACTGCTTGGCGACCGTTCCATTGATCACTAGTCGACTTCGGCCAAATTGCCCATGATAAGTTATAAATTACTCACGATAATCAGCTCTTCGTGCTGAATTTTCTCGATCGGATTTTGACCCATACACTAATATTGTAAAAAAATATGCTATTTATGGAATAAACAAGAAATGATATCATTTTCTTAAATAGTTTTTAAAAGATGCTTAGCCGTGTATTTTTCTCCAAATTATTGAACACAAATATAGAATGAAATGCTTTAGAATTCATATTATTGAATATTGATGCACGATTAAGAAAACAAAATAAAAGAAGAAACAAATATAAGTTATTGCGGTCTAATACTTTCTTCTTGCGGTTAAATTTTGGTTCACAATTTTGTTAATTAGGAACTGTAATACAGAAATTCTTACGCAATGAAAAACATACTAGTAAGATTATGATTATAAGGTGTTTGTTATTAAAAAAAAAGGTGTTTGTTATGCACAGAATAAAAATACTAAAAGTTGTTATCTTGGGGAATATATTCTAGGCAAAATGGCTTCCTGGCCACTCAAATTTGTAGGCCTTTTGAAAGTCGACACCTAAACTTCTGGATTTCCCATTTAAACACTTAAACTCCTGAAACCTAAAACTAATAACCACATTTTATCCTTGACCCATCCTATGTGGCGTCAGTTGGTCCTAGTCAGTCCCATGCGTGAATATCACGACTTTTAGGAGCGTGAGAGACCCCTTCCCAACGCCCAACAGTCAAAAATAGGGGCTATTTAAGTGGGGTCTTATTCTTTCAAAAGGATACACATTATCCCTCTATTATATTCATCTGAAGCTTCTCATTTCGCCTATTTTCCAGCATATCTGAAGCTTTCTTTTTCTTTTCTTTTTTTATTTCTTTTTCCAGATTGTGATAATGAATCAAAGACCTGTATTTTGTCATTGTGGAGTTGAAGCTCATATTTGCATCACTTGGAAGCCAACAAATCCAGGAATGAGGTTTTATGGGTGCTCAAACTATGGTCGATCAATTCTTGTAATTTTTTTAGGTGGTTTGACCCACTTCTTCCAGATCACTATAAACAGGTGATTTCAGGGCTGTTATCAAGAATTAAAGAGAGAGATCGATTACAGCATAGGAAGAAGGTGAAGATCATTGTAACTTTAGTAGTTGTAGTAGCACTAATAATTGTAATTTTCTTCTTAATGTAGTTAGCATTAACATCATAACCCTATGTACAATGATAATGACAGAATGAATGATGTATTTTTTGTGGAATGAAAAGAAAATTTAACATAAACACATCAGCATCATATATAAATAACCAAGTTCGACCAGCCTTCTTGGTTGACAAAATTAGCACTGAACTGCTGTCTAGTAGCAGAAATAGTTTAAACATTGTTCCAAAAGAAAAGTCATAGTTCAACAGACTTAAGTTAAACTACAAATTAAGTTCTGCAACTAACAGACTTAAGATACCACAAAAACAAACATTCAGTCAGCTTCAAGGTTGAGATTGATTGATGTTTTGCCCAGATTGGCTCAAGTTTGGACATGGAGATTGGCTTGGATGAGATGAAGAATGGACTTGAGGTTGGCTAAGGCTTGCTTGAGTTTGTCTTCTCCTCAACTGTTGTTGAAGTTGCCTTTGTGTTATAGCATTTCTTCCTTGCCACCTTAGTCCATGTGCACTGTATCCAAGATCGATATTGGTCTGCCCAACATCCACTACTCTTGTTGGAGCAGAATGTACCCTATCTGTTGCTCCACACTGAATAGGAAGCCAAATTAGTACCCCAAACAATATACTAATATATAAATAAAATTTCAAATCATTAATGATCTTACCCTTTCTATCACTGTTCCGGTATCACTAAACAATATCCCAAATCCAGTTGTTCTTGGTCTTCCTCGTAGTCCACTACCTCTTAGCCATCTTGTTTCTGGTTGCTCTAAAACAGTTATGAACAAGATAGTAGCTCTTGACAATGAAATTCCCTGTGTGTCCCTCCAAACTGCCCAAAATATGCCATCTACATCTTGATAAGTTCACACATTGTGCTCTAAGCCTATGTTGCTCATTAGACCTCAACTTAATTTGAACTCTTCTTTGTACAGCATAATCTTGCAAAGCAGATCTGAACTGTTTCACATTTTCAAACACCATTTCCAACTCAAAATAAATTTTCTTACAAGCAGGATCAAAGTATACCCTACTGCTGTATCTTCTTGGTTGAGGGTTATGCACCCCTTTTTCTTCATCTACTTCATAATCTGTATCCTCACTACCTGGATCTGAACTATCCAGATATTATTCATCCCATCCCAACTTTCCAGCATATTTGGATGCCCTGTCTTTATACATGTCTTCAAAACCAGGATCTATACCTACAAGTCCATTAGGTATCTCATCAGTATTAACTTCAGAAGATCTTAATTTACTACTCTTTGCATTCAATTTAGCCTGTCTAGCAGCAACAACTTCAGGTTCTAGGTCACTTGTCTCTCCAACAATATTCTCATCAGAACCATATCATGACTCATCAATATCATCATCAACATCTTCAGAAATAGCCTCATAATCTTTATCACTCTCAATACTTAGCTCATCACCCTCAGCATCACCCTCAGCATCACCCTCAGAATTAGTTGCTAGATGAAAGGTATAGAAGTCACCTTCATCTTCACTAGACTCTTCTGTTTCAGAAGAACTTTCAACATCCCTCTTTTTACCCTTTCTAGGAGTGTTATCACCCCTATTTATATCATTGTTAGGTGAGTGTGTTGCCCTACCAGTAAAATCACTTGCCTGCCCTTGTGGCATTTCATTAAGGCCAACTGGATGAATATTAGTGGGGTCCACATTTAAACCACCACTACTTAACATTTTATCTAGTTCCAAATCAATACATGGTGTATTAATTGTGTGACATATATACACATCAATAAAATCCCCATCCTTAAGGTATTGACAAAAAGCTAACACATCAGCATCATATTTCAAAAATCTAAATTCTCCTTTTTGGTTAATTTTACATGCATACTTATCTACTGTTAAGTACCTCATATCCTTAGCCCAATCATGAAATTGAATTATATGTAATTCATCAATGTCACCTTGAAGAACAACTGGCCAAGTTTGACCATTTACATACCTCATAATTGGATCAGCAACTAACGACCCTAGATGATAAAACTGTAATTTCACATAGACAGCCATTTTTCCTTAAAAAAAGGGGGG
>MU768468.1:73735-128786 GCA_026770625.1 Nicotiana glauca
AAAAACAGTAAAGTGGTTTCATACTCTTAAGGTTTATTATTTATTTGTTTGTTTATGTATTTGTATGTCTTATGCATGTCAGGTTGTTCGTGCTGGTTTGAATATTGAAATTGCTCCAGACCTGATCGCCAACCAACTTAATGTTCGAAATGGAGCTCTGATTCTGCAGGTATATTGCTGTCACTGTTGACCCTGCTAGGGACAGTTATCCTTTTGAATAGAACTCGCAGTATCTCTTTTGTCTGATTCAATTCCTGCTCTATTTAGGTACCTGGAAATAGTCTTGCAGCCAAAGCTGGACTTATTCCTACTACCAGGGGTTTTGCAGGAAATATAGTACTTGGTGATATTATTGAAGCAGTGGATGACAAACCTGTGAGTGATTTCTGTTTTAGGTGTGTTAGGGGGCATGTTGTTTTTTGTTACTGCAAATTGGTGATATGAACATTGCTCCTGGCCTTCTTGCAGGTCTAGAATTCGAGTAATGTGAGGTGTGAGTGACTCGACTAATAATGTTGATTCCATTAGGAGGTTAGGGGAAAAGAAAGAAAAATAAAATTTCCTAGTCTGCTTAAGCTTGAAACGATTAGATTTGGTTAGAAAGCACAAGTAATTAGGTGATTGTCAGTTTGTGAAGAGCGTGAAGCTGAGGAAAAGCGACAACCCCCATTTCACGAGAAGCGAGAAGCAAAGCGCTCGTTATTTTTAAAGTGAAGCAGAATTAAACTTAAAAAAAAAAAAATAAATACTGCATAGACAACACATTTAATTGTAAGTAAATGTTCAATATTTTAATTAAAAGAGTAGCAGAAATTGGGCAGAAACGGGAAAAATTGGGAAGAAATTTTCTGAAAAAAATTTGCCAGCATTTTGCCGCTTTTTGGACGTCTAGAAAGAAAAAGAAGAAGAAGAAGATTGAAAATCAAAAGTGCAGAAGCAGAACATACCTGTGCTGTTGAAGAAGAAGAAGAACAACCCTAGTTGATGTTTTGAGATTATTTCAAAAATCAGAAGTTGATGAAGAAGAGAAGAAGTCGCTGCTGTTTTTGAAGAAAAACCCTAGTCTCGCTGCTGTTGAAGAAGTCCAGACAATGTTTACGGTTTAGAAACCTCGTTTTTTAATAAAAGAGGGCTTGGGTTAATTTTAAACATAGAAGCGGATGCTTCTAACGCTTCTTCTCGCTTCACCGCTTCTCGCTTTTTACAGAGAATCGGTCGCTTTTTCGTACCAGAGTCGCTTCTATTACCTGAAGCGCTGCCCTTCACGCCTCGCTTCGCTTCTCACTTAAAGCGAGGAAGCGAGCGCATTTTTAATCACTGATGATTGTATTGATAAGCAAAGAAAGCGCAAACGAATGAAAAGGGTTAAATTAGTTTGCAGTTTATGCTCTAAGTAGTCCTTTCTGTTTTTCATAGCTCCGGGCCTTGATTAATAGTTATTGTTATTGTATGCCTTCTATTTTATGGTTTTTATGATGATGTTCTATTTCTGTCCTCCCGAGCCGAAGGTCTATCGGAAACAACCTCTTTGCCCCATCGGGGTATGGGTAAGGTGTGCGAACACACTAGCCTCCCCAGACCCCACTTTGTGAGATTTTACTGGGTTGTTGTTGCTGCTCTAACTAGTCCTATTAGTTTTTCTCTTTCCCACTCACATTGGTGAGATAAGGAAAAATATGATTTGTTTTTGTTGGTTATTGTTCTAAGCAAGTCTGCATTTCTGAGATGCGCTCATTTCATGTTGTTGCAGGTTCGGAGTAAAGCAGATTTGTATAAAGCCCTGGATAACTATAACATAGGTGATGAAGTTCGGCTAAAAATACGTAGGGGCAAGGAAAACATGGAGTTGAGCATAGCATTAGAGGAAAAGGATTCATGACAATTGGAGCTTTCTGGTTTTCAGCTTAATTAGTATTTAGTGCCAACCATGAGTTTACTTGATAATATATCGTTCCCATATCTGTATACTATAATTAAGAATTGTCTGGCGGGTATCTGGAAATGTATGGAGCTTGTTTAAATGCTGCCAGCAGAATGAATCTCTTGTAAAGTATTTTGGGTTACCATCAAAAGTAGGGGAAAATGAGCGATCCTTGAATTTTTTTACGTAACAATGTCTTGCTTCTTCCAGTTCTTGCTAATTTTCTCTGAAAATTTAGGTCATGGCGTCAATTTTTATTAAGCTGTGTTTTCTTATTCAAGGATTTTTGAAGTGAAATGTTATTTTGCTCATTATAATGTTTCTCAAGATATTTGGTTCATTTCTTCCGTTAATGTTTTCATAGGTCTTCTATTATTGATACGGGGTACGAGGCGCAACTACTTTTGCGTCTTTGAGAAGAAAGAGAAACAGATCAACAACATTGCAAAGGAAATCGCATGCATATGCAGCGTGAGAGCAGGAAGGGTAACCTCGAGCAAGTCTAGGATTTTTGAGAGTTAGAATAATGCAGATGTAGTAGATGTTTACTTCTTGCTGTGATGTTACTTGGTGATTACTAAAATTCCTAATTACCAACAAAAAAATAACAACTGTTAAAATCTAGTTTCTCATTTAATCGCTTGCATTTACACGAGAAAGAAGACAGGGAAGACCAACGGACATAGTATTTGTACAAATTCCTTGTCAGCACACATAAAAAACCATGAGAGTTGACTCTTCAATGGGCTTGTGTTTACCTACAAGTAAATTGAGAATAGGAAATAGTTAAAGAAAGATATGGAGTTGATAGCAGTTATATAAGTATGGTGTAAATCCAACACCAACAAGTCAAGATGGCCGAGTTGGTCTAAGGCGCCAGTTTCAGGTACTGGTCCGAAAGGGCATGGGTTCGAATCCCATTCTTGACAACAATTTTTATTTTCCTCCTCCTACTACCATCCCACTCATGCGGTCATGCCAACAATCCGTTTCTGTCAAATTGGGTTATCCTACTATATCTGTCTTCTTTTGGGTTGGTAGAAAGTGGAATAGTATAAATCTTCATGAAAAATTACAATCTTCTTGCTGCTTAACGTTGTTGGAGTGAGCTTGTTCCCTCTGGAACTAGAAGTTGTGGTCAGAAAATTAAAAGTTATCATATCAAAAAGACATTCTCTACAATTTCAAGTAAACAAAACTTTCCACAGAAAAGATGGACTCCAAAGGATAATACCCTCCGGCAAAAAAAAAGAAAAAAGAAAAAAAGAGGACTAATATTAACAAGGGAAGAGCAAAAAAGAAGGATCTACATGTATTTTCCGGTTCACGAAACTAATCTTGCTTAATTTGTTGTGACACCAGACTAGTTGATTTGCTGTTAGCCTAGACATGTTAAGGACTCTAGCTACTAATTTCATGTCTACTTGAGAGAAAAAGTAGAGTACATGATCTGCATCATCTTCTTCCTTATGCTTCCTGAACCTCCTCAGTATGCAGCATTCACCTCTCAAAGCATGTTTCAGCTTCTTTTCTTTCTGCATTCCACAAGAATCGCGCTATGAGCGACAACATAAATGAATTTTTATAATATCAGCTCGCCTAAACGATAATTACGGGTAATACAATGATAAGTGTAAAAATTATTCGATTCTATCAATGTACATTAAATCCTTAGTCAATGCGTATTATCAGCGAAAAACTAAGAATCTACCTTTTCAAGACTTCTTTTGACCTCCATTAAAAGCTCCAAATCTTCTGGTGCTTGAATCTCTTGATGTTTCCTCTTTTGACCCTTCACCATCATATTGGAACAATTTCTATCAGCTCTAACAAATTGCCAAAATATTCGAATTGATTCTTCCAGTATCTCCACTAGCATGTCACTTGTTATGATATAATCAGCCTTTTCTCCAGCTCTAGCCTTGTTTTTGTCTTTCATTCTGTCCTCTGCCCCATCAACCTCTTTATTAGTACATTGAATGCTATAACAAGAGTTTAAGTTTATGCACTGACAGTGTGTAAAATATATTGACACAATCGTGTCACTTATAAGATAACCAATTAATTGTTAACATGATAAATATGGCACAAGTTTTCACTAGTAGTGTAAGAACTCTATTTTGTTAGTGGGTACAACTTTTAACTCTAAAATCTTTTAAACGCTTACCTCTTATGACAGGAACTTGAAGAAGATTACGAAGATCATATCGACTCTTGATGTAATATTGAACTCTAGGCCCTTGAAAAGGTTCATTTTCTATAAATCTTTGCAAGAGAACTTGAAACTGTTGAAACTCTCCAGCAACTTCATTATATGTACGGACACTATGAGGATCTGAATCCCACAAATTTAAAGCCTTCCCATATTGCCAGTGCAGAAATTCCCAAGAAAGACACATCTGTGCAACATATATGACTTCCAGATCACTCTGCAATTCTTTGATAAACTTTACCATTGGGTCAATATTGTCATGGCTTTTATGCTTGAATAGCCGAATATTTTGTGAAATAAGGGATTTTAGTTTTGGACCTGAACATCTCTGGCTTGAGATATGTTGAAATGGATCATTTATTGGATCTTTCTGTAGATAACCTGTAAATTTTTTGGATTAGAACAGCAAAACATGAAAAGAATTTAAGTTCTCTGCACAGATTAAGTTACGTGTAATAGCATGTAATTATATAAACAAACATGGTTTGGTTACAATGATTCATTAGGTAAAAAATTTATTTTTATATCGTGGAGAACAAAAATAGGAAAATAAGGTAGTAAGTCTTTTTGCCTGTGTCTACTTTTGTTTGTTACGTCATGCATCCCAATGCTTGAGATTTCATTTTGTTCTGAGTTAGGAGAGCCCAGCTAGCCAGATTTTGTGGGTCCTGTTATAAACTTTTGAATAATTAAAGACAGAGCTGCTTTATTCATTTCAATGTACTAATACTAATTGATCCAAATAAATATGAAGATATCCATGAACAACTAATACTAGTACACCAACTAAGAAAGGACAAAAAGGAATGAAGGCGGATCTAGGATTTAATATTTATTCTTGCAATTACCTCGAGTAAATTTACAATAATAAGTGGGTTCACATTCAAACATTTATAGATATTTAGTGAATTTTTCGAACAAATAAAAAATTATTGGGTTCATGTGAACCGTAGGTGGATCCGCCCCTGCTTTTCGTGATCATTATGCAGAAAACATGGAATTCAGTTACTTTACTGCGAGAGAAAATAGTTTTTGCAAATTTGTTGTTATGAATAAAGTTCAGATGTGAGTTGTTACTGACCTATTGCGTACATCTTCTGGTACGTCAATATGTCAAATTTGCGCATCCTTTCTCTATAACTCTTGTAAAACTTATGAAGTTCACTCATGCAATCTTCACGTTGAAACTTTTCCTCAATTTTCCATGGCTGCAAATCTTCCATTTTTAAAGACTCTGATTCTTCAAAAATCGTAGGCAAACCCGTGTCTCTAACTTTTTTAAGTTCCATTTTTAATTGTTCAATTAATTCTTGATGTTCCCACAACGTCTCCAATTTGTTTGCATCTTCATTTCTTAACTTGACAGTTTCTTGAAAATCATCCTCAGATAAAAAATGTTGTGCTTGATCATGTTCTAATTTCCTTAGCTCTTCCATTATATCACTATCAGAATCTTCAGATTCTTGATTTTGCTCTGACATTTCAGGATCATTTAATTCTTCATTAAGCTCAAATTCTCCACCAAAGTCTTCATCAGTCAAGAAGCCATCACTATACTGATCAACTAATTTGTTCATAAGGTAACGAATATGCTCAAAACCAATTGACATATTATCAGAATCAGTTAATGAATCCTTCTCAGATTCAAACAGAAACTCATCACTAATATTTGATTCTCCTTTCACGGAATTGAGTACTTCACTTTTCTCCATTTCCTCTTCATCGCACGTTATATTACCTGAATTTCCTTTTTCTTTTTTACTATGAACTTCTTTCAAATCCTCTGTTTCTGTGAGGGACTTATGGTTACACGTGGAGGGCATCCCGTTAGAGCTAACAAAGTCACCTTTTTCTTCCCTGCTCTTACAAAATTCTTCATAGGTTGGAAATCTAAATGTAAAACTGAACTCAGTTTTTTGTACCTCCCCATTATTTTCCGAATCTGGGAATTCAGAAGCATCCTTAAAAGCTTCAGACTCAGAATCTAACCCTCGTTCTGCCTCTGAAAAAGCAGATTCTTTTTTATAGTCTTCTTTAAAGTCTGGATTCTTGTTTAATGAAGCATTAACCCTTCTTAATCTGTAATTTAAACAAAGAAAAATAAGCAGGATTGTTAAAATAATGGAAAATAAGAAAGGGCATTGGAAAACATTGAATCTTGATTTACATGAAGAAAGTGAATAAATAAATAAATAAATACCTGAGGAAGAAAGTGACGACAAAGCCGAACAGAGGAGACAAATAGGTGGAAACAGAGGAAAACGCGGTAGTAAGCGATAAGAAAAGATTTTGATAGAGGAACCGAGAAAGAGAAGCCATATTCAGAGAAGAGAAGAAAATTTGAGAGTGGCCATGGATTTTAATCAGTACAAAATTCAGGTGGAAGCAAAGAAACAGAGCAAAACAGAGGTTGGAGGAGAATTTATGACCCGTTTGAATTTGTCAAAGAGAGAAATGGACTAATCACCTGTAAAAAAATACAACGAACCCCATGTCAAAAGTTAGCAAGATTTGCAAGCAAATCAAAAGACTAATTTGGAAGTAAAAATTTGACCTAACTGTGAAAATTCACGTAGTGGACAGATTTACGAGCAACAATTGAGGGTAGGGATAGTTACTTGTCAGCTACTTGGCCTAATTGACATCCTTATTTTTCACAAAGAGAGAGAGAAATTTGTCGTTCAAAGATATCCACATATTGAGTAATTATCAGTTGAGAACTCCTGTTTTTACTGCTTATTCTTTGAGGTGTTGAATGTTGGGGTTGGGGGGATATATAGAAAGGAAAATTGGGGTAAGATTTGAATGTTGACAGCTTCTTTGTTTATCTCTTTTGTTTTTTCAGGTGTAGGAGCTTACGTTGCAACGTCTTTCATACGCCAAGTGTCTTTAACATTATGGATTCTCGGGTTTTATGAATTGGCCAACTAAATGAAAAAAATAATATCTTATAGTGATAATTAATCATTTATAAATACCATTTGTTGTATTGCAGATTATAGATACCTTTTCTGTAATTATAAAATGTATTTGATGTATTTAAGCTATTGTATTCATGAATACAGTAGCAAAAATAGGCGTGAATCAGGAAAGTCCAGCTAATCAGTTGTTGTTGTGCTAAAAAGTTAACAATATACTTTATAAGCTAGAAAACAATCAAAAACATGAAAGGGTAAATCGTAATCAAATATAATAGACCTAGAGATGTAAAAATGATGTTCTTGTTATAGATCTAATATTATAAGTTGATAATATGAACTCAAGAGAAGATGTTCGTTAGAGATAGAGATAGAGAGAATAAGAGAGTAGTATTATTCCAGAAATATAATCATGCCCTTTTACAATGGGAAGGTCTCCTTTATATAGGGGGAGGCCTTCCTTGAAATAATTATAAAAGTACAAAAAGTGGTCGACGTCCTCCTAGAGAGGACGCCGGGTTTTAACTGGCGTCGCCTTCATCCTTACACCCGAGCCGTACCCTTACTTTAGTAGACGTATTGGAGGCGTATCCAGTAGACGTCTTCAATGGGCGGAAATGCATACCGTATTTTTTGGGAAATTTGACCTTGTCATGGGGGCGGTGACGTGAGTGAGGGGAAATATATGGCATTGTTGAGCTGTTGACGCGTGGCCCTCCTTTTCGAAATGACATCATCGCCCGCATGCGTCATAATTACACTTGCTCCCGAGGCAGATGATGTGATGTTTTGGTTTCCCGCGCCGATTTTGAATCATGCCTCTTCGATTTCCGTGCATCCTAACCCTATAAATAGAGGGAATGTTCGATCTATTTTATCTTTCGAACCTTTGAACTTTTTCTGTTTCCTTTTTCATCTCTCTTTCTGGTAATCACTATTCCGTGCGACACTCTTCCATTTCTTTTGAGACCACACTTCTTATCGTTAGAGCTTCATTTCTGATAGAAAATATCATGACAAAACGTGGACAAAGTATTAAAAAGGCCAAGGATAATGCCCCATCTAGGGCTCCGCCGTCTTCCGGTGGTGAAGGGGAAAAGGCACAGAAGGCCCTTGTTCCTCTTAGTATAGACAACGTCCTCCCGAAGGAGATACATATTCGTAATGATTTCCCAACTAAGAGCCCAGCCCTTCCCTGGGAGCACAATGAGTTATTACAATCCCACTTGGATGAACTTCGAGAGACGTACCACATTCCGGACCATGTGGAGATGGTACCGGCCGGGACGGACTATGCCAATGTGCATCGGCCTGGGTACTGCACATTCTATGAGTACCCGTTCTTGATCGGTTACAGTCTTCTAATCTACCCCCTAATGGAGGAGCTTTGCCGTTTTTACAACGTGTGCCCGACTTAGCTCACTCCCTACACTTTGAAGGTATGCCGTATTATGACCACCTATATGGCCAGGGCTGAGTGCAGCATCTTGGTCCACCACCTCTTACAGTTGTTCAACCCTGGTTACCTGAGGGGTACCATGCTGCAGCTGAAAAGTCGTGGCACAAAGGGATTGGTTGTTAAAGCCGATGACAAGACTAACCGCTGCTTTTGGCATAAATACTTCTACATCAGGACGGAGCACCTGGTGTCCAATCCCGAAGGGTTCCTGGAAAGATGGAATCCAGAACGTAAGTATTTTTATTTGTAGAATTCAGGACTGCTTGCGATTTTGATCATACGGCCATTGTGATTTCTTTTGCTTTCCCCCCCTTTTTTTGCAGTGAGGGCTTCTCTACCTCAGTTCATTGAAAATATTAGGTCGTGGGTGGAGAGAATGATTCTGTATGCGGAGGAATATCGCACCTGGGCTACGTTTCGTGAACAATACGGCCCGCCAGGTAACTCTTTGACTATGGTTTGGAGGTTTCCTTAGGTTTTGTTACCTGACTTATTCGCGTTGGTAGGTCGGAGCGCCCCCAAGAAGAAGAGCGTCATTACCTCGCCTGGGGCGGGGACTGACTCTGAAGACAAATACATACCCTGTGGCTTGCCCAGTGATGGCGTTCCAGAGGTTCCTCAACCTGAGGTTGCGCCTGTGGTGGTGTCCACAAGTGAAGCGACTCCTTCACTGCCATCCCCACGGCCTGTGGAGGAGACTTCCGAGGGCGAGGAGCCGCCGGAAAGGAAAAGACGCCGGTTGATGAATGGCAAAGGGATAGCTACAGAAGATGAGAGGGCGAGTGAGCCCCGTCGGGAGTCAAAGTCGGTTTTTATGGCCGATGCCATCCGTTCTGGGAGGTCGGCTCCCCAAGGGAGGGCAGTTCCTGGCGCCACCCCAGCACGCATTCCGGAGGGTGGCTCGTCGGCTGCTGCTGAAGAAGCGGGTGATGGTGAGAGGTCCCCCACGGATACAGATGCATTAACGAGAGGTCCGGCCCGCGTGGGAATGACGGCGGGTAGATCTAACCGCCGAATTCTAATTCGGGGTGGGTATAACCTGTTGCAACACAGCGAGCATGCCACATCGGATATGACTCTGTTGTGCGCGTCCACTGGGTGTGAAATGTTAAAATGTGTTAGCGATGGGGAATTATCATGGAGGGTTGCTAGCGCGGCCTTGCAGGTATATTTCAGTTTTCTTCACGTATCGTAAAGTAAACTTTGATGCATACTGACTTGCTTTTCCTATTTTTCCTCTTCTTTAGACTCTCATCTTGGAGGTAGAGAGGGGGCGGCGAGCGCAAAGGAAGGCAGCCACCTTAAACAAGGTGGTAAAGAAGTATCGATGATGCCGTGCCAAGCATCAAGCGCTGGCGGACCTGCTCAAGCAGGACCCAGAATTTCGGGTTTTTCGTGGGGGCTTGGAGTAGTCGGAGGCCCAGCTAAAGCGAAGGGTGGCTGATCTGGAGCAAGTTGATGAACAGCTGATGGCCGCTTTGGCTCGGAATATTGAACTGGAGACTCTTCTCCAGTCAAAGGAAGAGGAACTGGAGGTCGGTCGTAGGGTAGCGGCGGAAGCCGCTGATTTACGAGTCAAGGTTGCTGCCTTGACCGCCGAGCTCAATGCCAAGGCGGATGAGGTTGAGGCCCTTAAGAGACTATTGCATCCAGGTCCGATGAGGATGCGTAAGGCGAGGCGCGGGAGATGTGGGTGTACGCCGAAGCCAAGTTAGTCGTGTTCGAGGAATTTTTAGCTGCGGGCCGAGCTACTGAGGCGGAGGTTCAGGATCAGCGGCGTATAGCTCAGGTCGCCCGCGAAGCCTGCGGGTATAGTTTCGATTCCCCAAACCGGGCGGGCTATAATTTTGAAGACGTTAACCGTCTAGGTTTCGAGTCCTGGATCTCTACAACTTATCAGGCCGGGGGCGGCTGTGGACGAGATGGCGGACCGACGGGGGACTGTGCATGGAATGTCGAACCTTCTTAGGACTTGTATTCATTTTGTTTTTCTATTTTTGGAGATGTAAATGGGTTCTTTTGTACATGTATTTTTTTTTATGATAATGGAAGTTATACTTTTGCTGTTACTCTTTTCCTTTTGTATCTTTTATTTCTGTATCTCGTCTCTGCAGAGTGGATGATCGCTTGTTTGTAAGGTTCTTAGTATGCTTCTCGAACGTTGCTTGTGTTATCCACCGATAGGAGGTGGCTTTGATGCTAAATAATGGCGGCTTTAGTTAATAGTGGCGTTGTTTCATCTGCTACTTGTGTTCCTTGCGCCGCATCGAACAGGGTTAGCGACCGTTGGCGACGGCGGCCTTAGCCGTAATATTTTCGATTGCCTTAGCCTTAGCCACGTATGTAACATTGACTGTCGTCGAGTTACTCGTTCGTCGTAGTCGAACTGGGTCGACTTACTGACGACGATGGCTTTAGCCTTTTACATGTTGGGGACGGCCTTGGCCGTATATGTGACTTCGACTGTCGTCGAGTTACTTCATTTGTCGTAGTCGAGATGGGTCGACTTATTGACGACAATGGCCTTAGCCATTTGCACGTTGGAGATAGACTTGGCCATATACGTGACTTTGACTGTCGTCGAGTTACTTCGTTTGTCGTAGTCGAGCTGGGTCGACTTATTGACGATGATGGCCTTAGCCATTTGCACGTCGGAGATGGCCTTGGCCATATACGTGACTTTGACTTTCGTCGAGTTTCTTCGTTTTTCGTAGTCGAGCTAGGTCGACTTATTGACAATGATGGCCTTAGCCATTTGCACGTTGGATATGGCCTTGGCCATATACGTGACTTTGACTGTCATCGAGTTACTTCGTTTGTCGTAGTCGAGCTGGGTTGACCTATTGACGACGATGGCCTTAGCCATTTGCACGTCGGAGATGGCCTTAGCCGTTCATACATTGGAGATGGCCATAGCCTTTCATACATTGGAGATGGCCATAGCCGTTCATAGCCGTTCATACATTGGAGATGACCATAGCCATTTATACATTGGAGATGGCCATAGCCGTTCATACATTGGAGATGGCCATAACTGTTCATACATTGGAGATGGCCATAGCCGTTCATACATTGGAGATGGCCATAGCCGTTCATACATTGGAGATGGCCATAGCCATTCTTACATTGGAGATCATGCTAGCCCAGTCCCTTTGTCATGCCAGTCAGGAGGGCGTATAGAGTGGCTGGTGTGATAAACTTGTTTCGTAAGTATCTCTAGGTGTACCCTCTACCGCCTCGTTAAAAACCTTCCCGAGAAAACCTAATTGGGACAAAACTCGGGTAAGGAAAAAATAATGCAACTCGGGAGACGCCTTTCAGAAATGGAAATACTTGAGGTGGGCGACATTCCAATTGTTTTGGAGCGCCTTTCCTTCCACTATTTCTAATTGAAATGCTCTTTTATTTGCTGCTGCTGTGATTTTATATGGTCTGTCCCAGTTGGTGCCCAGCTTTCCTTCACTTGGGTCTTTTGACGCCAACATTTTGGCTTTGAGGACGTAGTCACCCACTTTGAGTGGTCGTATTTTGGCCTTCATGTTGTAGTACCTTTCGACTTGTTATTTCCGGGCCGCCATTCTTATGTGGGCCATTTCTCTTCTTTCCTCGGCCTCATCGAGGTCTTGAAGTCTGTTCAATTCGTTCTCTGCTCTGCTTGTATGTGAATACCTCAAGCCTGGTTCGCTGATTTCGACCGGTATGACCGCGTCGGTTTCGTAGACCAGTGATTATGGTGTTTATCTTGTGGAGGATTTGGGCGTGGTCCGGTGTGCCCATAATACTTCCGGTAGTAGCTCAGGCCATAACCCTTTGGCATCCTCGAGCTTCTTCTTCAGTATGTTCAATATTGTTTTGTTGGACGACTCTGCTTGGTCGTTAGCGGAGGGGTGGTATGGCGTGGAGAGTATTTGCCTAATATGCCACTTGTCAAAGAACTCTGTTGTCTTCTGACCGATGAACTGCCGTCCGTTGTCGCAGCTAATTTCTTTGGGGATGCCGAAGCGGCATATGATATTCTTCCATATGAAGGCGATGACTTCCTGTTCGCGTATTTGGGCGTACGCACCTGCTTCCACTCACTTGGAAAAATAGTCAGTTAAAACTAATAGAAATCGTACCTTTCCTCGTCCTGCTGGTAGCGGACCGACTATGTCCATTCCCTATTTGAGGAAAGGCCATGGGGAAGTGACTGAGTGGAGAGGCTCTCCTGGTTGGTGTATCATGGGGGCGTACTTTTGGCATTGTTCGCATCGGCGGACGTATTCCGCCGCGTCTTTTTTCATAGTTGGCCAATAGTATCCAACCCGTATTATGCAGCGCACGAGGGCGCGGTTACCTGTATGGGCAGCGCAGTGACCTTCGTGTACCTCTTCGAGTAATGGCGTCGTTTGGTGCGACCCTAGGCACTTGGCTAGGGGTCCGCCAAACATCCTTTTGTAGAGCTCGTGGTTTATTAGGCAATACCAGGCAGCCTGTACGAGGAGCTTCTTGGCTTCTTTTTTGTTAAGTGGGAGTGTTCCATCCTGCAGATAGGACACAAACTGGTTGTTCCAGTCCCAAGTCAAATTTAAGGAGAGTACCTCAGTGTGATCAATGGCTGAATGAAGGAGGGTGACCATGCTTTCTTTGTCGAAATTTTTAGTGGTTGCGGCCAATTTTGCTAGGCCATCTGCCTCAGCGTTCCGCGCTCTCGAAACCTATTCGAAGCTGAACTCATCGAGCTCAGTCATTAATCTGTGGATTTCTGACTGGTACTTTTGCAATCTCTGCTCCTTGATTTGGTAAGTTCCAGTAACCTGGTTCACCACGAGCTAGGAGTCGTAATGGAGAATAAGTCGTCGAGATCCATACTTGATGGCTAGTTTTATACCTACAATAACAGCCTCATACTCGGCCTCGTTTTTAGTCATCTCGGGGCATCATATGGATTGGCAAATTATTTTGCCCGTGGGGACCTCGAGAATGAGTCCCAGTCTCGATCCTGAGGCATTGGCGGCGCCGTCAGTGTAAAGAGCCCATAGGTCGGTATAGGAGGGGGCACAATGTGCTTCTTATTCCGCCTCCGGTAGTGTTTTTGCGCTGAAGTCGGCTACGAAGTGGGCGAGTACTTGCGACTTGATGGCGGTTCTTGGGAGATACGGGATATCGTGCTCGCTGAGCTCTATGGCCCATCTGGCGAGCCTGCCTGATAACTCAGGCTTATGTAGGATGCTTCTCAAGGGAAAGGTTGTCACTACTTTTATGGGGTGGCATTGAAAATAGGGTCGGAGCTTCCGTGAAGCTATGACCAGTGCTAGAGCTAATTTTTCAAGGTGTGGATACCGTATTTTGGCGTCCACTAAGGTTTTGCTAATATAGTAAATGGGGGATTGCGTACCTTTGGTCTCACGAACCAATACTGCGCTGACGGCAACCTCGGATACGGCAGATACACCAACAGGGGCTCGTCTAGATTTGCTTTGGCCAGCAGTGGTGGCGAAGATAGGTACGCCTTTAGTTTTATCAAGGCTTCAACACATTCCTCATTCCACTGTAACCTATTGTCCTTTCTCAGTATATTGAAGAATTTGTGGCATCTGTCGGAGGATCCTGAGATGAATCTAGATAGGATGACTATTAGCCCCGTCAGCTTTTGCACCTGTTTCTTGCTATTCAGCATCTCAGGTATTGCGTCTATCGCCTTGATTTGATCTGGGTTGATTTCAATACCTTGTTGTGATACGAGAAATCTAAGAATTTCCCTGAGACTACACCGAAGGCGCATTTCTCGGGGTTCAATTTCATCCCGTACCTCCTCAATATTTTGAAGGCTTCCTTTAGATGGTCGATGTGGTCCTCTTTTCTTGTCGATTTCACCAGCATATCGTCGATATAGACTTCCATAGTTTTATCAAGCTGCTCTTTGAACATCTTGGTGACCAGTCTCTGGTATGTAGCCCCTGCATTTTTGAGCCCGAAGGGCATTACCTTGTAGTAGTAAGTCCCTTGATGGGTGATGAAAGTCGTCTTCTCCTGATCCTCCTCAGCCATCATGATTTGATTGTAGCCGGAGTACGCATCTAGGAATCTCAACAGCTCATGTCCTGCGGTGGCGTCGATCAATTGGTCGATGTGAGGTAGTGGGAATGAATCCTTCGGGCATGCTTTGTTCAGATCGGTGAAATCTATGCACATTCTCCACTTCCCATTTTTCTTTTTGACCATGACGACGTTGGCGACCCCTTGGGGTTACTTCGATTCCCTGATGGAGCTGTTGGCAAGTAGTTTGTCTACTTTCTCGCTGACCGCTTCATTGATTGCGGCGTTGAATTTCCTTCTCATTTGTCGTATGGGTGGATGTAATGGATCAACGTTCAGCTTGTGGGTGGCGATATCTCGCGGGATTCCCGGCATATCTGAATGGGAGAAAGCAAATAGATCTGCATGGTTAGTTAGGAATTCACGATACTTACTTGGGTCGGCGAGGCCGTGCCCGATGTACGCTTTCTTCGCTGGGTCGGTGTCGTCTAATTGGACTGAGTCGAGATCTTTGACCGTTGTTTTACAGGCTTCCACGACATCGGGATCTCTAATGGCATCCGCTGTCGGGTCGACTTTAGTCCCCGACACGGCTAATTGCTATGCCTCCGCACTCGCCCCCTTTAGTTGTTGGGTGTGGGCACAATCTTGAGCTATTTTGTAGCACTCCTGTGCGGTGCGTGGCTTGCCCCTGATGCTGAATACTCCCCATGGGGTAGGGAATTTGATCACTTGGTAAAGGCTTGAAGGGACCGCTCGCATGGCGTGTATCCATGGGCGTCCTATTATGACGTTGTACGCCGTTTCTTGGTTCATCATGTGAAAAGTTGTTTCCAGCGTGACTCCTCCCGCTAAGACGGGCAGTGTTATTTCTCCGGATGTCTGTTCCACTGTATTGTTGAAACCAGTTAGTGTTATGTAGCGCGGTATTACTCTATACTCGAGTCCCATTTGTGCGAGGACCCTTGGGTGGATAATACAGGCGCCACTTCCATCGTCGATCATGACTCTTTTAACATCCGTATCAGCGATACGTAAAGTAATAACTAAAACGTCATAACGAGGGAAAGGCAAACCGTCGGCATCTGACTTATCGAAGGTGATACTATCTTCGAAGTCATCATACCATTCATGGGCGATGGTCCGCTTTAGTCTGTGTGTGTTGGCGAATTTGACGTGATTGATCACTGAGTCGTTGTCGCCTCCGACGATCATGTTTATCATTCGTGTTGGATAAAGCAGCTTTGGCGGCCCGCGGGGTTGTTCCCGTCCGCATGCAAAGTTTATTTTCCCTTTGTCGCTGAGTAATTCCCTTTGGTATCCCTGGTTCAGCATCCTGACCACTTCTTGCCGTAGGCCTATGCAGTCCTTGGTCTTGTGTCCCCGTTCCTGATGGAACTCACATAGGACGTTTGATTTCCTTGTGGCAGGGTCTGAATTCATCTTCTGCTGCCATTGCACCTTGGAGCCCAGCTTTTCTAGTGCGTACACTATTTCTGAAGGAGACAAGCAAAAGTTATGGGCGGATAATAAGGGGGGTGTACCTCTTTCGTTTCGGGTCGCTGTAACGGGTCAGTATGTCTTGGTGGCGGATAGGAGGATCTGGTGTATGGCTGATGTCGGTCTCTGTTGGAGCGTGGGAGTTGTTCTCGCCGTCCTTCGTTGCGTCGATCTCTCCTTGTTTCTGAGTGTATCACTGTTAGCCGTTGGGTTGGCCCATTAAGATCATCTTCGTCTGCTCGTACCTCGGCACAATAGGCGTTGTGGATTTCCTCCCATGTGGTAGGGGGATATTTCATGAGGCAGCTCAGCAGCTTCTTGGTCGCCCTCGAACCTTCCCTGCTTCGCCCATTCTGGAAAGCGGCGACTGCCATACCTTCCGATTCGTTTGGCAGACTCATCCTTACCCTGTTAAACCTGGCTAGGAAGTCCTTGAGCCCTTCTCCTATGGTTTGTCTGACGGCGAAGATGTCGTTGACCCTTGCTTCCGCTTTCTTCGCACCCGCATGGGAGGTGAAGAACTTATCCACCATTTCCTCGAATGTTGATATCGCCTTAGCTGGTAACTGAGAGTACCATGTCAAGGCCCCCTGTCAACGTCTCACCAAACTTCTTCAGTAGCACCGATGGTACCTGCTCTTTTGATAGGTCGTTGCCCTTCACAGCAGTGACGTAGTGGATCAGATGATCCTCGGGATCTGTAGTTCCATCGTACACCCTCAAGTAGGTAGGAATCTTGAAGGTCTTTGGGATAGAGTAAGGGGCTGCTTCTTCAGTGTATGGTTGTTCTACGAACCTCCCCACGTCGCGTTTTGGTAGCAACTTGGGAGCTCCGGGGATCTTGTCGACCCTCTCCTGGTGTTCCTTCATTTGGTCGCGGAGTGCCTTGTTTTCGTTTTCCATTTCATCCATCTTCTTTAGGATAGCTGTTAGCGTACCATCGCTGGTCTGAGACTCGATGGGTTGGTTATTTATTCGTGTAACCTCAGGTTCGCCCATGGCAGCGGTGGTGCTTACTGTCAGTACACGCCTGATGTTGCCTTGCGGTGATTTCTCAACCAAGCCACTTAGGGTGCTTGTTAGCCACTCTTCCAGTAGCTTTTTAACCACCGAGGGTGCTTCTTTAGCAGCAGACGCGGAGGCTCCTTTTTCATGCAAGACCGTCAGATCTTCGGATGGGGAAGATGAGATCTCCGCACCTGGTGTGATGCTACGGGTTGCATTCATGATGACATCGTCATTGGCCTCGTTGAGAGGATCAAGAAGATTGGCTGTGACACCCACTATAGCTTTCGATCTTCAGTTATTTTCGGCCATCTTTTGTTTTCGTGTGGTGTAGAGAAAGGTGGTTGGTTGATCTCTAGGTGGATACTATGATTTTGATTCTCGAAATCCCCACAGACGGCGCCAAATTGTTTGGCTCGAAAGTTAACAATATACTTTGTAAGCTAGAAAACCATCAAAAACATGAAAGGGTAAATCGTAATCAAATATAATAAACCTAGAGATGTAAAAATGATGTTCTTGTTATAGATCTAATATTATAAGTTGATAATATGAACTCAAGAAAAGATGTTCGTTGGAGATAGAGATAGAGAGAGATTGAGAGAGAATAAGAGAGTAGTATTATTCCAGAAATATAATCATGCCCTTTTACAATGGGAAGGTCCCCTTTATATAGGGGGAGGCCTTCCTTGAAATAATTATAAATGTACAAAAAGTGGTCGACGTCCTCCTAGCGAGGACGCCGGGTTTTAACTGGCGTCGTCTTCATCCTTACACCCGAGCCGTACCCTTACTTTAGTAGACGTATACTTATTGGGCGTACCCTTCGGCGTAGAGGCGTAGAGGGCTAAATTTGACACCATACAGTTGTATTCGAGTGTATTCGACTGTATACATGGAGTAAAACGTAGGATTACAACTGGACAGATTATTATATTTGATTGTATTCGACTGTATTCACGGTGTGAAATAGGGGATTATATTATTTTTAAAACGAAAAATGAATCAATTAACACAATAGACTCCTAATATAACTCAACAAACTCAATTATAACATATAAAATTTGTATTTTCAGTCATAAAAAAAATTCTCAACCGAAAAATACGCGAAAAACATAGCAATCTTCAGAGAAATTATATAATACATATGAACATATAAATTATATTAATTAAAAAAATATATGAATACATGCATGGCATATAGCGAGACAGTGAGTTCAATGAAATACATAGAATAAAACGGGATACATTGAAATACAATGGAAAAAAAGACAGTGAATACAATGAAATCCATGTAATACAACGAAATACATTGAGTTACAATGAAAAAAAAAATGCAATGAATACATGAAAATACATTGAAATATATTAACAGAAAATCAAGTTGCTCAATCCCAAATTTCGTCGTCTTTATTTAGGAACAAACCCTAATTTCAATGCAGAGCGTAAGAGCGTTGTGCTCGGAATTTTAGTGGTAGAATAAGACATACGACTAATTGACCATGGTGTCAACAGCCATTCAGGGCAGGCCTATTTGCTCTAATATGGACATCAGTGGCTGGGTGACTTCTACTATTCAACTTTCCATTACTTTCATCTTGAAATGGATTTTTTCTCTTTTGATTTCTTGTTTCCGCTTTGACGTAGGCGGCCAAAATTGACATTAAGTTGATGAAGAATCAAGTTTACCTCTAATTGTAAGTAGATTTTTAATGCCAGGCATCAAAAATTTCATGATGCACAAAAAAAGAATCTTCCTCTTTAAGCACCGTTACAATGGAGGATATCGATGGAGGAGAAAATCGTAAGCGAACTAGATAGAGAAGAGGAAGAAAATCGGAAATCTTAATGGGATGGGGGAGAGAATGAGATATATCAAAGTAGAGAAAGAAAGAAAATATTGTAACTGATTAGCGTATTTAGTGGCTTAAAGCTAGGAGGTAACCAAAATCAAATATTTTGCTATAAACCTTAAAAGGTATCTATAGAATATAATTTTTTTAAATGGTATTTATTTAAAATAAATAAGGTGTTAACCTTTGCTATAGAAGGTAAAAATTCCAAAAAATTAATCAATATTACTTGCCTTGAAAAGAAGAAGAAAATATAGAAAAAAAATTCTTTGTAAGCTTAGCCTGCCCTAGTGGCGGCAAATGGATACAAGTGATCAGTTAATCGCATTTCCAATATTAATCAAATGTTGAACTACCTGGTTGAACATCTTAAGTGTTTTCCGCGTAAGAATATGTATTGCCTGTAAAGAAAGCACAACGTTCATAATCTCAATTCGTTTAAACATAATTAATTGGTGAAGGGTGCAACTTAATGCGAAAAGCATGAAGCCGATAACGTGAAAGATTCCATCTAAATAGGGTGGTTGGAGTTCTTTAATATTTGAACTTTTCAAACAACAGCATTAAAAATATGTGAAGGTTCACAAATTAGACGTGTTTATGATGCTTTTGACTAAAAGTTGGAGAAGTGCGTGAAAATACTTTTTCCTATGTATCTAGGGGGGCTCATACAAATCCAAAAAACGGAATCAAATTGAAAATCAAATCAAACCGACCAGAAAAATCGATACTTTTTGTTTTGATTTTAGTTTTAATTAAAAAAAAGTCAAAAAAATCGAACCAAACCGACTATAGGAGTAGCTATTTCAAATTTATTATTACCCCTATATATATGTATATTGTTATATAAAGTTTCAATTTTTTTATGATAAATGTTAATAGTTTGCACTTTTAGTATAGTTCTTTACCTTTACATTCTAATTTGATTGGTAGTTTTCTTTTGTTAGTGTAAGAATCCATTTCGTGTTAAAAATAATAAATTTTTAATTGAGTCCTTAAATTATTCATCATTATTTAATTCAATTATCATCAATATATCTTTGTAAATAATAGATTTCTCAAAGGGCAATTAATTTGATAGTGTTACGTTAAAAATGTGGTCGACGGAATATGTGTTTGGTAGTGTATGTCTTATATTTAAGAAAAAACCGACAAATAACCGAAAAAATCGAAAACCGACAAAACCCAATATAAATCGAATCGAGAAAAAACTGACATAATTGGTTTGTTATGATTCTAATAATATTTAAAAAACCGACTTATTTAATTTGAGTTTTTAGGAAAAAACCGATCTAAACCAAACCATAAACACAATGTAACACATTGGGACTGCACAATCGATCGAATGGAATTGACACATTTTTTGTAGGCACTACTACATTGTTGTTTGTGAAACTAACTATGCCATGTTTATAGGAAACGAATAATAAAGACAACGAACGATAATGTTGTGTTTGATGACAATACTCCAATTAGAACAGCCATAATTGCAAGAAGAACATCAAACAATTGAGACTTTTTATTTTTATTTTTATTTTTTACGTAGTTGTACTATATTGAAAATTTATTTACTTATTTTTCTTTTATGTTGTTGTTGTTGCTCCTTAAAAGGGTCTCATCCCATTATTAGCGTCTTCAATTAAAAAATTCAATTACATCATTTCTTTTTTTATCATTTCCTCTTCTCTGCCCTTCCTTTTTTTTAACATTAAAATCCCTTAATCTACGCCCACAATCTCTATCTTCTCTCTTTCTACCATTGCCGACAACTTCATATTATTAGAAAATCATCAATTGTATCGTTCTTTTGCTGGAAGACGAGACTACACTGAAAATGCAATTCCTGCTCCATCCTGCACCATCAAAACCGGCACTCTCTCTACTATCAGTCCTACAAACACTATTTGGTTTTGTCAAGATCAACTTATTCAAAATGCTCTAATGGCATCTGTTTATCCAACAATCGCCTTTACTGTTGCAGCTGCAGACACAACAAAAAATGCCCGCGATGCATTGCATGCTACCTATGCCAACAAGTCTCAATCCAGATTACTCAGCCTTCGTGATCGGCTTGCGTGACTCACAAAAATATCCTAGCCAGTTACTGAATACTTGCAAACTACTGAACGAAAAAGATAGGCGGATGGAGAAACTATTCTTTTTTTAAAATAGAATCATGGATCTATTGACGTTTGCAGATCAATCTATGGCGTCCACACGCATGATTAATTTGCACAAGTCGTGTAAAAATTATATTGTTAGAATATAATGTTAATTTGTTTGATTTTAAGACTGGTGGTTTTGAAATTTTATTTCACGTTATAGATATTTATTTCGGATTATTTGTGTATACGGGTGAACTCGAGGTCAGCACACACCCCGAGTTCTCGGCGAGTCAAACAAAGTAAGAAGTATGAATGTATGAGATAGAGATAGAATCTGAGAACTATTTCAAACAAGGCTGGAACGGGGTGCTCGCCTGTTACACCCTATGTTTTCGTACGTAAGAGTTTGATAACGAGGCATAAAGAGATGTTCGTATTCCTGAACTTATGTACATTTTCTTCGTCTCACAAGTTACAGTATTCTCCTTTATCGGAACTTTATATTCAGTATATGAAGTTCCGATAAGGGAGAATACTGTAACTTGTGAGACTAAGAAAATGTACATAAGTTCAGGAATACGAACATCATGTATATATATATATGTATATATATATATATATATGTATATATATATATATATATATATATATATGTATATATATATATATATATGTATATATATGTATTACAATATTTTCACCACCATCGAGCTATAATCGATGAGCAGACCTCTATTGGGCAACTTCCGATCAGATGTGTTTACCGTGAAAATGGTAACAACAATTAAATTTATAAACGGGATTCTAAAAATGCATGATCTATTCCTGAGCTAGTTTGTAAGGGTGGTTAGTGCTAAAACATGAGGTAAAATAATAAAGATCGAGTTAACCAAAGCAACAATCGAACCAGTAAGGGGATGTTTTTCGGGCGCACAGCCAGCAAGTAGATACCTCGGAGCCGAGCCTCGAGCCTATCTCGGGCTTATCCAGGGTAATCGGGAAGGGGATAACAAGTAAGGATATAGATAAGTAAGGCTCTATACCATCAATCTTGAGGAAAATAACGAAGAACAAACGAGGAAATAATAGAGTGCTAAGGCGACCTCGAGGTCGATGAAGACAGATAACTTAGAAGAAAGAGAGAGAGAGAGAGAGAGATAGATAGATAGATATTATTGTATTTTTGGAGAAGTGGAGCAACATCAGTCGTTTACAAGGTGGGGCGAGTCCCCCTTATATAGGCGAGGGGACTCGGTATAGTACATGTGTATTATGTATATTAATTGCAAGAGTACAAAGATGGGACGACTTGACGCAAGACCTCATAGTAGGCTCTGGATAGGACAGACCTGTCAGGTGTAGCCATGTTCCTAGGAGACTTCCCCTTTTACCCCGACCTCGGACCCTGCTTCCTTCGAGTCGGACTTCGACGAGCCCTGAGGCTAAGCATTCGGTCGCGGCCTTCTGCCCTCGGGGTCTCGGGAAAAAAACTTTCGAAACGTCTTGATAGCTAAATATCAAGTCTTCTGATTTTGCCGCATATAGATAGTCTCCACATTCCCATGACGAAGTGATGGGAAATGATTCTGACACTCAACTCCTCGAGCTCCTTTTGGCGACGCTAACTGGAGATTCGAATCGCGGCGCAATCTTTTATAATAGATGGCGTATCTCATAGATCTCTGTTTGATGCCCTGTAATTTTCGCTCCTTGAGGCAAAAGTTCTGCTGTCGATTCGTTTTTTCAAGGAAGTAGTAATTGCCTCCACCGCTCAATCTTCCAGAGCCTTGATGTCCATATCGTTTTTCCCTTTATAAATGAGGGCATTTGGGTATTGTGTTTCCTATCTCAAGGCTTCCGTCGGCATACTTGTCTCTTCCTTATCATCATCTTCTTTTACCTTCGATCACCTCGATGGAAGCTTTCTGTCTCAAGGCTGTTTGGAGGAGTTCTTCCGGGCCGCGTCGAAGCCATCTGCCGGGGCCTCCCTTTGTTGAACATAAACACGCTGTCTCGATATTGCTATGGCCATCGGCACGTTGGCTGCTGCTGCTACTGTTGGCCCGAGATGGTGATGGATGGGGAGTTGTTTCACCTTTGCGTAGGAGGACATTCAGATTATGTACCACTGCTCAAAGGGGGGCTCGGAATATCCACCGCTGCTCACCTTTATAACTCGGCTAGACATGGAACTCTACCCCGAGCCGGGAGCTTGCACCGCTTGATGCTTGAAGAAGTGTATTTAAAGTAGCAGTGCAAGCGGGACCGAGGATTGTTCGGTCCGCTGTCTCTCCGAAGTTTCCTTGGCCATAGAGGGTCCTCGAGCTTCAGAGAGCTATTGCATTTTTTCATCCCTCCCTGCTCCCTTCGCCTTCTCTTTCGTCTTCTTCTCTGAAGTGCTACTTTGAGGGACCGGGGCGAGGTTTTTGGAGGCGTGCATCCAAGGACGCAATGCTTGAATACTCTGCCACTAGAGTATGCCTTCGAGAGTAGAGTAGGTTTTAGGCCTTTTCTTCATGTATTCCCCTTTGTCGTATATGTGTGGGGAACCCTTTGTAGGCTTTTGTAAACATGAACTAGGACCCTTCAGGGGCTGTTGTACATGAGTTTTTATGAATAAGAAATGAACTTTGTTGAGCTATGCTTTCGAATTTGCTCTGTTTCTGTATGCCTCCATGCCCTTCGAGGCTCTACGAATGTATCCTTTTGTGTTGTTGATCGCTGATATTTAGCTTGGACGTAAGTGCTTGCCCTGATTTCTTGCCGATCGACATGGGTTATTTTCGGTCCCATTGTCATCTTTTGGGACAACTCTGGGTCAGTCTAATGGATCGGTTCTATAAGAGTCTCCCGAGTTATTCGGAGATCACGCGTTAAGTTCCGAGGTCTCCGGGGGTACTGCCCCGGATGTAGGTCATCTTCAGGTACCTAGGAGCCCTTATTGATTTGGATGTAGATGGTCCTTTCAGGCCATATGAGATAGACTTCTGCTTCTCTTTTGGCGTTTGTTTGCTCTTACGCCCTTCGGGGTTTTTGAATGCCTTCTTTTGTTTTATGGCCCGTCGTAGTGTGCCATGATAGCTTGTCCTGGTCTCCAACTGATTGACAAGGCTTTTCCCCGATCTTTTTTGTCGTACTTTGGACTGATGGAGGACCGACCAGATAAGCTTAAGCTATCTGGGCCTACTAATTTGTTTGGAGATCACGCTTCAAATTTCGCGGCCTTCGGGGACGCTACCCCGAATGAAGGTCGTCCTCGGGTGCCCCAGGGGGCCTTGTTGATTTCGACGTAGATAACCTTTGTAGAAAGTATAAGGTTGTCTTCCATTTGAGAAGTTTGCTTATGTCTGGGGCACTTCTTTGGGGCCTCGTGGAGCTTTGGTGATCGGGGCTTCTAGGGTTTACTCCTCTGGAGAAGGGATCGCGAGCCCGGGCACTCGCCTTGCATCTGGTACTGGTGTTTTGGACCTCGTCGTGGCCCTGTTTATTAGGGAGAGGGGCTCTCGATGCGAAATGCTGGCTTGGGCATGGGGATAATATGCATGGTCCCTCGAGTCTTTCTGTCTGTTGGAGGATGTTTCCTGGGTCGGGTATTAATCCGTCGATCTGTATTGAGGCCGTGGGCCTCCCGGGCTTGCCTCGGGCAGGTGAATCATTGCTGCTTTTCGTATATATGTGGAGCGGCCTCGGCTTCTCCGCAAGACTTTTATGCTTGACTTTTGTTTGAAGTATCGGGTTACTCTGGCGCAGATTCATCCGTCGTTTTGGCGAACGGTGCTGCTGATGAGATTCTTTGCGGAGAAACCCGAGCTCGAGTTCATGCTTGATCATCTCATCAGGCTATATCAGCCTTTTCATCATCGAGGCCTGCTAACCTTGAGGGTTCGTTCGCCTACGCCTTTCATTTGTCAATGATGAGGAGGGCGGAGATCGAGAGTTGGCCAGTTAGTTTGTCCGAGTCCGGACGACCGATATTATTCCTATGGAGTTTCTGCCATTCCCTGAAAGGTGGAATCACACACGTAAGTGAGGTGCTTTGTCGCTCTTTCAGATTTTTTTCATGGCAAAAATCGGCCAAATAACAATGCTATTCCCCTTGTTGCAGCAACTTCGTGGACGCCGGGCCAAGTCCATAATTTGCCCGGCTGGGTTCGGAGGTTGGTGACCCATTCGTCTTACGACGAACGCAGGTGGCGAGCTATGTCTCACATCAGGTGGGGAGTGGACCATCAAGGTACGTGCGCATGTTGTTTTTCTCATACTGGCATGTGCCCGGGGTAACATTTTCCCATCTCATTTGTACTGGATTCGCTGTTTGTAAATATCGGGCGGTTCCTTGGGGTGAGGCAGCACTTTTTCGGAGAGGAGATGGAGTCGTCGGCCTCCGAGCCGAGATATGGCAGTAATAAGAGGGACTGGAGCCCACAATGCGAAGGGGACTTTAGTAGTGCTGGTCGGGCTCGTATTTCTGAGGGCGGGGCATCACTCTAGTCTGCTGTTCCCGGAGTGCCTGTTTCCCGGCAAACGAATCCTTTGAGCAAGCACATTGTGCTCGGGGCTGGTTCTTCTGGGGTCGTGGGGGCAGGACTATCAGGAGCATGTTCCGATCTGGAGGAAATCCACCGTCTTCACTTTGCAGTGAGTTTGTGCACGGTTTTCTTGTGTTCCGCATCTTCCTTCTCTCATTGAATCTTTCCTGCGCAGGCCTGTGATAGGCTTAAATACAAGCTGTTTCGTCAAAAGGCCAAGTTTCATAGGATTCTGGATGAGGGAGAATCCTTTAGGCTTCTTTTCAAGGAGAAGGAAGTTGAGCTGCAACATTTGGCGATATGAGGCATATCAGAGCTCAAACTATGAGAGCTATTTGATGGAGCAGGTAACTTCCCACAATGCGTTTTTTGCTTCTTTCTAATTTTAAGGCTAATTTCTTCCTACCGTATCAGTTACAGAAAAAGGAAGAGGTCTTGGAGTACCTTAAAGGCGACGTGAACCGCATCAGGGCCGCTTGCGAGGAGCTAAGAGCTCAAGTGCAAGCTCAAGCTCTAGAGGAGATGAGTGCCTCGACTAGGATCCCTGTCTTAGAGCACCAACTCAACTTGGCCCATGGTAATGCCAAAGTTCAGGCTGATATGATCGAGAGACTTGAGCTTGACCTCTCGAAGATCAGGGCCGAGATAATTGATGCCTGGGCGAAAGCGGTATTAAGCCAAACCAGGGCTGATCGTGAGATGGCGATTTGCATAAAGGAAGCTGATGACGCTCAATTCAAGTTGAGGCGAGACCTTGATCATGAGAAGAGGATCGAGGAATATGTTCGTTGCCGATGCCGGAGAGAGGTATTCGAGGAGGTTGGAGCGAGAGGCTTCATTCTCTCGGAGGAATTGGCTCATGCAAGGGCAGATGAGGGTGACACTCGGTCACTCCTTGTGGACGTTGCCGAGGGTGAACTGGACAGGCTGTAGCCCTTTGGCGCAAAATATAGATTCTACCATTTTGTAACCTGTTTTACGACGTGCGCAGGGCGTGCCTGTCGATGGAGAATGTTTTTTCGTATGTAATATAAGAAGAATTTTAAAGCTTTATTCCTTTTGTACCTTTTTTTCTATTGTTGCTCTCGATTGTGCAGACCGGTTTTGGAACTAGTCCCCGAATTATGTTACGGCTCGAGCTTTGATTGGCCTTCCAGCTCTTTTCCACCTGCATGGGCGTAGGGCGATGACCCTTTGTGCTCTTGGGCCAAAGCGATTTTGCGGGCGCGCGACATGGAGATTTGTGTTGACTGTCGATAGCGTCGTTTGGGCCGTGCCTTTAGGCGCCTTGTGGTTAAATTGTCCTCAGGTATAGTATTTGAGTCGGGATCCGACTCGAGCTTAACTTACAATTGAGCCCGTTTAGGCTGGCGATAACGATTCTCACTTTTTGCCCTTGGGCGTTTGGCGATTTTTCAGGTCTAGTCTCTGAGTCGCATTGCGATTCGAGCTGTAATTGACCCTTTAATCATTTTGGAGATTCCGGTTGGCAATAGTGGCATCGATGTCACGCCCTTGGGCGTATCATAATTTTTGGGTCCAGTCTCCGAGACGCGTTGCGACTCGAGCTGTAATCGACCCTCAAATCTTATTGAGTTTTTGACCAGCGATGATGGCCTTTCTGTTGTTTGGTCATTGAGACCTTTTAGTATGAGGCCTGGAGGCTTTTCTTGTTTAACTATTTTGGATCCTATATCCGAATCGGGTTACAATTCGAGCTCACTTTAATCCTCAAGTTGTCAATTTTCAAGCTGGCGACAATGGCTCTTACGCTGTATGGTCGTAGAGACCTTTCGATGTGAGGCCCAGAGGCTTGCTTAGCCGGCGACAATGGTACTTACACTGTTTGGTAGTAGAGACCTTTTGATATGAGGCCCGAAGGCTTTTTGTAGGTATTGCTTCCTCTCGTTAAGGTCTTATTGAATATTTTTGCCTGACCCATCGTCGCATCTGAAAGAACCTCGATTTCAAGTCGTAGTCGACGATGTTTTGAGCACCTCGTAAGGTTCATAGCTCATAGGTCGAGTAGATCTATGCTCTTGCAATTTTGGAGCTGACGTGGTCGGGACTCATTTTTTTCCTGTTGAGGGAAGCCTATTTTTAACCTGTTCTTTCCAAAGTAGATTCAACGGATTTTTTAACGACAGTCGGGCGTTCCCGAGTCGTATTTTTTGGGTTGTAGCAGCCATTTTGACCGAAGTCATGTGCGTTCGGCCGGGGCCATTTTTTATCCCGAGAAGCAGTTTTAGGCGTCTACACCGAGGGTATGCCCTTTAGGGATTCTTAAAAATGCGACGTATATCCTAAACTGCGGGATTTTTCATGCCTGTTGAGGTCTTACAGTGTATGGAGAATAAATTTGGTTGTGCCGAGGCTGCCCGCTAGGGTCTTTCAATTTTAGATTTTCCAGTACATGGCAATTGGTGACGATTTTCCGAGTCATCGAGTTCTGCTCAAGCTTGAAGATAGCTTTTTGCGAACCCTGATTTGCATTTGCGAGGGCTTTATGAGCCCGAAATTCCGACCCCGAGGTAGGGTGGATGCTGAATCGTTTTAAGTCTCCGAGTGTTTCGGGACGTATTCGATGGAGAGGTTTCTTGCCGTGGATAAGTCGAAATAGTCTTCTTCGAAGCATGGAATGCTTAAAAAATAGTTTTTAATGCTTGGCGAATATATAAGCTGTGAATACATATTGTCCTGTTGCTGTGAGTTTGGTCCACACAGGTGTGACTTCCCCAATTATCCGATGTGCTTGTATGATTCCATATTGGAAAATTTTAGGAGAGAGGATTACGATCTTGTCGGGTCCCCTCCTTGGGGATATGCAGTCCTGTTAATAATCTTGTTGGCGGAACCTTCTTCCTGTTAGAAACTCGATCGAGGAAAGAATGCCCGACGAGCCCCGTGTTGGCCGCGAATCCTCCAGCAGGATCCAGAGCTACCGAATGCCTCAGCTGCCTTCCTGTATAAGATTAGCAACAATAAAAGAAAGAAAATGATAAAAGGAGGCGGCATTTCGGGGAGCAAGCCCCGTTTCAATAAACTTTCTCGTTCGGCCAACCCTGACCGAGGATGTTATTATCATTACCCTTTGACCTCATTTGAGGGTAATGCTAACTATGGGCAATAAGGTGAGGGATCTCCTCTTGTCTCTCGTAGCTAGATGCTTTAGTCCTGTGTTTGTCGTGGGGTTTTACACCTTTGGAAGAGAAGGCTCGGGGTCGCGCCCCGGGCGATGTATTTGCCGTTGTCTGTATAAAGCGTCTGCGCCCTGTGTGCTCGACGTATCATCCTGAGCTCACGCGAGCTGCGCAAGGGGAGTGACTTGGTCGTTGTGGCAATCGCCATCAGGAGCCTATCAGAGATCCGAGAGCGACGTTGGTCCGGATTATCCTATCGGCTTCGGCCCGATATCATCGGTATAATTTGGCCGAACCACCTGTACTCATAAATGCATGTTTTTATTTGAAATGAGTTGGATGAAAGAGGGGATTACCAATACATTAGCGCGATGCCGAGGCGGAATATCGATGTCCTTTTCCTCGAGCGAGAGGGTGTCCTTTGGGAGCATTTTCTGGGACCGTCCCTTTTTGGTGATGTGCACTTGTACTCCACGTTCTACGGATCTTCGCGGGGTGCCGCCACCCTTTTACAGCTGTGGCGATGTGCCACGGCTCGCCGGCTCTATTTTTTCCGATCTCCTTCCTCCCGTGGAGCTGGATCCGGGTCTGCTTGCTTGGCGATGCTTTGTGGTGACCTTTGTTGAATGGCGTAGTTGCTGCTCTTTTGGGTCTGTAACTCCGAGCATCTCGTGATTCCCGTGGCAGGCCATTGTTTCCATGGAGGGGTTTCAGTTGAATAGATCCGAGCCACCTGGAGTTCCTCGCTTCGCTTATGGTGACCACTATGCTTGGAACTGCAACGTTGAAGTCACGCTCTTTCGGGCGAGGTTTCCTTGACGGTTGTGTCTTGTTGAATCTGGTACCATTAGAGGGTCCTCGAGGGTGTTGTCCTTGAGCTATTGCCTTGTTGCGGTGAGACGTGCTGCATGTCGAATCATCTCTTCCGTTCGCGGCATAATGATGATGGCTCCATTCATTCAATGTCAGCTCCTCTGTTGGGAATCTACCCGGATATGCTGAACCTGAGGAGGTTCCTCGACGGTCATCTACAACCCTAATTTGGGTCTGGTGTCGGTTGCTGGCATCCGACAAAGCCTTGACTGGATATTCGACCAGGATTTTCTTGAACTGCTCTGGAGTCGCTAGGTATGCTTTACTTAGGTTTTGGGTGAAGGCCTGTGCCGCCCAACTACTCGGGACCGGGAGCGATCTCGTTTGTCTTGTCAGAGAGCGGGATGCGGCTTCCCGTGACACTTTATTTTTTCTTCTTCCAGCCTTCGGTGCGTTGGGCCGTTTTGGCATTGCTTTGATGGCGTCGGCGTGCGCTTCCACGGACCGCGCTAGTACGATGAGCGGGTCCTCGAGATCAGGTCCCAAACAGTGACGTTGCGTCATTGTTTCTTCCGAGGGAGTTTCTTCAAATCTCCTTATTGGGAGGGGCCTGAGTTCTCTATTTTGGAGGTCGCTATTCCTAGATGGGCATGCATAAGTGGTGATGCGCCCGCAAGGACTTGAGGTCCTGTCATTCCTGGGGGATTTTGTCGTTTTCGGCTTTCGTGAAATGAGTTCTGGAATCGTATCTTCGAGGGAGGCTGTTGTAGGAGTTTTTGCGAGCACGATTCGATCCTTATGATAAGGTCTTCTAGCATCCTTACTGCTATAGGATAGGTTATCGGTTCGTCATTACCCGATACCTCGGGTACTTGCTCGATACGAGGAGATATTTCGGGTGCTGCCGCGCTGAGAGTCTCCGGGCGACTCCGTAGCTGAGTGATAGCCAAATGCCTTTCCTGCAACATTTCAAAAATAATACGAAGAGTAACTTCCCGTTAAACGTGCTGCGTGCAGCCATCGGTACACGAGAATTTGTTACCCCGCTGCACGGCGTGCAGACCCGCGTCCGCTCGAACCGATCTAGATGCGTTACCAAGGTCCTGCGGTGTCGCGCCAGCCGTTAGAACGACCATTCTACTCTCTTTGCGATTTTTGGGGTTATTGTCCTCGATTTCCCTTATCGAGCTGATCATTAACCTGAAATCGAAAGATCTTGGGCAAGAAAAAGTGTGAAAGGTATCGTGCGTTCAAGTGACGAAACTAGCAAGAAAATAACCACTATTATTTTTAGCCCCATAGTGGGCGCCAAACTATTTACCGTGAAAATGGTAATAACAATTAAATTTATAAATGGGATTCTAAAAATGCGTGTTCTATTCCCGAGTAGTTTGTAAGGGTGGTTAGTGCTAAAACATGAGGTAAAATGATAAAGATCAAGTTAACCAAAACAATAATCGAACTAGTAAGGGGATGTTTTTCGGGCGCACAGCCAGCTAGTAGATACCTCAGAGCCGAGCCTCGAGCCTATCTCGGGCTTATCCAGGGTAATCGGGAAGGGGATAAAAAGTAAGGATATAGATAAGTAAGGCTCTTTACTATCAATCTTGAGAAAAATAATGAAGAACAAACGAGGAAATAATAAAGTGCTAAGGCGACCTCAAGGTCGATGAAGACAGATAACTTACAAGAACGAGAGAGAGAGAGAGATATTATTGCATTTTTGGAGAATTGGAGCAACATCAATCGTTTACAAGGTGGGGCGAGTCCCCGTTATATAGGCGAGGGAACTCGGTATAGTACATATGTATTGTGTGTATTAATTGCAAAAGTACAAAGATGGGACGGCTTGATGCAAGAACTCACAGTAGGCTCTGGATAGACCGGACTTGTCAGGTGTAGCCATGTGCCTAGGAGACTTCCCCTTTTACCCCGACCTCAGACCCTGCTTCCTTCGAGTCGGACTTCGATGAGCCTCGGGCTAAGCACTCGGTCCCAGCCTCCCGCCCTCGGGGTCTCAGGAAAAAAGCTTTCGAAAGGTCTTGATAGCTCAAAATCAAGTCTTCTGATTTTGCCGCGTACAAGATGGTAAGTTATATACTGAGCCTACTATTGCCAAGGGCCTATGAGCGAACCAAGAATGGTCGATATACAGAGCCTAGTATGGCCGAGCACCTATGAGCGAGCCTACTACGATAGAGCAATTACACATACCGAGCCTTATAGGGTCGGGAAACTATTTTACATACTATATTGAGAGAGATGAGTTAGTATCAGCAAGTAAGCATATTTCAAATTGTATTTGACTCCCAGGTACTTTCAGTTATTATATTATCAGTTCAGTTTCAGATTTCAATTATTCTATTGCCTTATATATTCGGTACATTATTTCGTACTGATGTCCCGTTTGCTTGGGATGATGCATTTCATGCTTGTAGGTCCTGATAGACAGCTAGATAGACCATCCCAGTAGACAAAGTCAAACATCAGCTTGGTTTGTAAGATCCACTTCCTCGGAGTTACCAAGTCTATACCTTGGATTCCATTTTATATATACAGGTTTGATGGGTAGGTCGAGGCCCTGTCCTGACCATGATACAGTTCAATTATCCCTTGAGGCTTGAAGACGAGTCTTGTACATTTTTTATATCACTATTGTGGCTTTACCGACCTAATGTAGATGTTTAGTTTGGTATTGCTGGTTGTAGACATTATTTTTATATGATTCAGAATATGGTCTCATAGACCTAAGTTGAGGGTTACCCCTCCAGAGTTTACAGTTGTAGAGTGGTATGCTTGGGCTGAGTATGGCATCGGGTGCCGACCACGCCTCTTCAGGTTTGATACTAACATGCTTGTGTGATAGTTTTACCTTTCATAACTTAATGATAGTATTACGGTCTTTGTTTTAAATGAAGGTGCGAAGAGGCGAGTTCAACTTGTTGATTGGAAAGATTGTTATAAGATATGTAAAAATTATCTTCATTTTAGCATAATCACGTAACTATATCAGTCTGATAACGAGGCATAAAGAGAAGTTCGTATTCCTGAACTTATGTACATTATCCTAGTCTCAGAAGTTATAGTATTCTCCCTTATCAGAACTTCATATATAGTTTAGTTTTGTTTTCTTTCAGCCAAGAGATTACGGAGTCTATATATATAGTATTACAATATTTTCACCACCATTGAGCTATAATCGATGGGCATACCCCTATTGGGCAATCGCTGATTAGATGGTAAGTTATATACGGAGCTTACTGTGGTCGTGAGTATATGACCTAGCCCAAAATGGCCGAGATACATAGCCTAGTATGGTCGAGCACCTATGAGCGAGCCTACTACGGCTGAGCAGCTACACATGCCGAGCCTTATAGGGCCGGACAACTATTTTACTTACTATATTGAGAGAAATGAGTAAGTATCCGTAGGTAAGCATATTTTTAAATTTTATTTGACTCCCAGGTACTTTCAGTTATTATATTATCAGTTCAGTTTTAGCTTTTAGTTATTCTATTTCCTTACATACTCGGTACATCATTTCGTACTTACATCCCTTTTACCGGGGACGCTAGATTTCAGGCCTACTATCCCTGATAGACAGCTGGATAGACCTTCCCAGTAGACAAAGTCAAACATAAGCTTGGCTAGTAAGCTCACTTCATCAAAGTTACCAGGTCTATACCTTGGAGTCCATTATATATTTATATAGGTTTGATGGGTAGGTTGAGGCCCTATCCTTACCATGATATAGTTCAGTTATCCCTAGAGGCTTGTATAAGAGTCTTGTACATTTTTTATATAAGTAGTGTGGCTTTATCAACTCTATCTAGATGTTTAGTTTGGTATTGCTAGTTGTAGACGTTATTTGTAGATGATTCAGAATATGGCCTATCGGCCTAAGTTGAGGGTTACCTCTCCAGAGTTTTTAATTACAGAGTTGTACGCTCGAGCTGAGTATGGCACCGGGTGGCAGCCACGCCTCTTCAGGTTTCTGGCGTGATATCGCCACTGGGCCAGAAAATACAACATCCCCAAACCCGGAATGAGTTCCAAGACCTCGAAAAGCATTACAAATGGTTGCACATGAAATAAAGCATTACGCACTTTCAATTATGTACTTTAGAAACAGAAATGAAAGAAAGTTTTGCCTTGTTATTACACATTTTCTTGCCTTTTGAATTCTGGATCCTAAGAGCCTTCGGGCTACCCCTATTCGAGAACTATCGAGCCCAAGAGCTACCCATACTCGGGGACTGTCGTGTGAAAAAAATTTGGATAACTCGGCTTAATAAATCTCAGAGGCACCAAACTTATTAGATGGTGCCTAAAAAGGCTACAACCACCCTAATAATGGCTAAGAGACGTTTGAAGTTTGTAATAAAAAAGTAAGACCTTTATAAGAACTCAAAACCTGCTAAAAGGATACCCTTGGAAAAAGCATCATCTAAAATTACTTAAGCATCTTGAAACAACTTCTGGTCACATCGAGTTTTTAGAGCCTCAAGCAAGCAAAGTTGTATCGAAGTCAGGCTCAATTTGGACCTCTTAAAAAATGAATGTCCTATAACTACATTTGACTCTATGTTAAGGCATTGGAAGCATTACAAAAATAGAAATTATGAAAAGATGCTGGAAAAGTAAAGACACGAAATTGCCAGAAAGGGAAAATTTTATACATATTCTGGAATATACTTACAAGGGACCCATAAATACAACCTCAGAATAAAAAAAAATATATATATATATACATGAGATAAAAACTAAGAAAGTACTAAGGCGTCTACGTTTGATCTTCACCGGGGCCCGACTCATTGCTAGAACCGTTGGAGCCTTTAACACCTTCAGGTTTGTAAAGCTTATTCGCCTTGGCCTCAAGCTTTTTGACTTCCTCGATCTCAAATGAAAGGTCAAAACCTCGGGCGTGGATCTCTTCGAGGGTCTTTCTTCCGGACAACCGCTTCATATATTCGGCCTTTATTGCCTTCAGGCGGATGTCAACTGGATCCAATTCGGCCTTGTATTGGGCCACCATTTCTTCAGCATAGGCAGAGGTTGTATCCAATTTGGACTTCATTGCTTCATATTCTCTACCGAGGGCGTCTCGCTCTGTGATGTTCGAGCTCAATTGTTCTCGGAGACCGTCGTTCAACTGAGACCACTTGTCAGCTATGCTTTTCGCCACGCGGTGTTGGTTCTCAATCGATGCCAGCTTTGCCTTAGTGGTTTCCTTCTCTGAATTCAACATGTCTATTTTGCTTTTCCACCCATCGTCTATGGCTTGGAACTCTTTATTTTGACTTAGAGTTAGTCGATCGGGTCAAGATTTTGTTGGACCTACGAGGTTTTGTTGTTAGTCACCACGACTAGTTCCTCATTTTAATCTTCAAATACCTTTACCTTTTCGACCAAGTTGGCGTGTTTCCACTTCAGGGTCGAAGTTTCCTTCTGAGCTTGTCCAGCTCAGCCTGAAGCTTCCTTCGATCGAGGGCAGAACCATTTTTCATCTTATATTCGAGCCCCGACTAAACGTTACAACTGGTTTGGTTATTGATTTTATCTTTGTATACGATTAAAATTTGGCCTACCCAATTTATCATTTGATCGAGGCTAGGGAATTGCGTCGAAGGTCAGCCTCGGAATAGACCGGACCAAGGTACGAGAATAAGGCACCGAGTCAGTTATCAAAGATTGAGGCTAGTAGCGATCGAGACCATAGGAGACAAACATTGAGCAAAGCATAACAGAAAGGAGAGATATCCGTGACTGGCCGAAGATCATGGCGTAATTCTCGGAACAGATCAAATCAAAGGTGGTTATTTTGTTAATCATGGGATTTACTTCCGTAATTAGAATTGTACCATAAATAGGATTCCTCTACTATATAGAGAGGATCCTAATCATCTTGTAACAATCTTACATTCACATATATCAAAGAAATACAATACTTTCTAGCTTACATTCTTGTTCATCAATTTGCTTCTTGACGGTTTTGGGCATATATCAGTTCGAGGACACTTAAGCTCAATTGTATCTACCCGTCCAGCAACTTGTATTACAACCAAATTAAAGTCCCACTTGATCTTTGACTGAATGGGCTCAAATTAGTAGAGTATTACACTGTAGGAAAGCCTATGGTACGTCTTCTGTGGCATATGAATTTTATTTCTAAGAGTGAGTTTATTCTTTCTATCTTGAGTTTCTAATTGTTCTCAACTTTATTGTATGTGGAACCATTATGTATTATTTGTATGAGGGCACCTGAATTATGAAGGAAAGGTTACTTTGGCCATTGTGGTAGAACAATTAAGAAGGTTTTTGAAAATAATACGCGGTTCTTGTGAGTCAAGTCTTGAGGCTAGGATGTTATGGTATCGTCTCTAATCCCTGTAGAGACGATAATTTAACCATACTATCTTTGACTAGCGAGCATCAATTTTGTGTTATATTTTGTGCTCATCATGACATTCATGACTTCACATGCACATTGACATGTAGGCATAGAGATGTAATTTCATCATGCCATCTAATAATGAAACATCTTACCTGTTGTTGAAAGTTTTTTTTGGGAAAAATCACAGTTTTTGATATGCTTACATTTTTTAGTAATTTCTATGAAATATTTGTGTTTTGCTGTTATAACTGAGAAGCATGTCTATTTTCCATAACTGTGAACGAGATGATCATTATATCTTTGAGTATTATTTGTACGATTTTCATTATATTGTTACGAGTTGTTCCTGACCGTTGGTGTTGGACTCTGATCGTTATCCAAGCTCGTCACTACTTTCCACATAAGGTTAGGTTTGTTACTTATTAGTACATACGGTCGATTTTACTCATACTGCACTTCCGCACCTTGCGTGCTGATTTTGGAGCTGATGTTATTGTGTATGGCGGGAGCTGGCATTAAAGATGTGCCTGCGTTCTGATTTGTAATGGCCCAATTGGTTAGTTTGTGTAATTTTGCCCTATTACCCGCTTTCTTGCACACTTGTGCGTTTATGATTTGATGACTTGCAAGGTCATCTAGTTTCGTTCAGGAAAACTTTCATTGATTTGTACCCTTTTTTCTTGACCTAGAAGTTTAAATAAAAAAATATTGATAGAACTTTGACTTTTATGATGTTTACCGTAAAAATGGTAATAAAAATTAAATTTGTTGATGGGACTCTAAAAATACGTGATCTATCTTTATGCTAGTTGTAAAGTAGTTGATGCTATATGTGTGAAGTTTAAGGACAAGATGAAAGCTAAAACAGAGTTTTAATCAAACTAATAAGTTAGCCATTCAGGGCCTCAAGCTAGTCGATTTGGGGCCTCGAGGTCGATTCCCGAGCTTGGGCTCGAGCTAGTTGGGGTAGTCGGGGAAGGGCTAACATTCATGATATAATAAAAGGAGGCTCTTTATGACCAATTATAAGCAATAAATTAAGAACAAGTATGAAGATAATAAGTAAGAGCAACAATATCGAGAGAGTATGTTAGATAGAAAAGAGAGAGAGAGAGAGAGTTATTATTTATCTTGTGTAGAATAGTTGGAGCAACATCAGTCTTATACAAAATAGTAAAAGTCCCCTTTATATAGAGGGGGAAACCTTAGATGGTATTCCATACATTAATTGTAAAGATATGGAGATGGGACATCTAGATGCGACAACCTGATCTGGGTTCAGGGTAGGCCGGCTAGACCTTGTCAGACTTAGCCACGTGTCTTGGGAACTCCCATTTTTATTCTAGCCTCGACCAATATTCTCTTCAGGCCGGGTGTTGATGAGCTCCAAGGAAGGAGGCTCGGGCACATCTCTGTAGCCTCGAGGCTTCGAGGTAATCTTTCGAAATGGGAAATCAGACCCGTTGTTCAAGGCAGCCCAATGACGGGGAAATTGGGCCCCCCGGTTTTACCATATACAAATAGTTTCCATGTTTCTTAGAGTGAAGGTGATAAGAAATGATCCTAAGATTCTTCCTCCGCATGTGTTCTTGTAATCAGCATCGGTCTCAAGACGCCAAGATACGATACACACGTAGCCCCTGAAAATCTCCGAATTGATTATGGCAGTTGGTTGTCCCTTGGCCTTCTTCAATGCACACGTGGAGCTTCTATAAATACTTCACTTCTCCCCTTCTTATTTTCTTTAACCCATTGTATTCCCAAACCCCAGAAAAGGTTCGCTCTTCCCTTATTGCGGTCTCATCTTCGCTTTTATCTCAAGGTGAAGTGGCCACACCTCCCCGTGCTGAGGAATGTGTCCCAGATCCTTTGCGACAACTTCTGATTTCAGGGTCGAGAGACCTTCCTCGAAGCAGAACATTGCGAACCCGTGATTCGGTACACCAGCTCGATAACAAATGTTGGAAGGGTGAAAACTGACTGCCGCTTGGGGGATACCGTGCTTGTGGAGGTCCCTGCTTGGGAAGAAGATATTACGACATATAAAGCCGACTTTCTGAGTGTGTATACCTACCCATTCACCTTAGAGCCTGTGGGGTCATCCTCGCCCCCGATCGATCTCGTGATTCTTGGCTTCTGCCATCGGTATCAAGTAACCCTTGGTCAAATTCATACTTCATTCTGGTGCATCGTTTATATGATCAGGAATTGTGCAAAACATGGTCGAGGAGATGCCCTTCACCCTCAACCACCTGATCAGGATGTATAACCCTCGTCTCCTAAGTGGGGGCCTAATCAAGCTCCACTGTCGAGCCCCGAGGTCTCACTTTGCCTGTAACAATGAGCTCGGGAATGGAGGATAGGTGAGCCAATTTGTCCGAGTGAGGACTTCTGACCTAATTCCAGCAAAAAGGATGCCGTTTCCTGAGAAGCGAAATGCAGAGCGTAATTAGACGTGTTATCTAGGCTTCCTTTACTTCTCTTTGACAATGTTTCTTGAGGCATCTAACTTTACTTCTCATACCATTTCAGCCATAGTGACTTGCCCTGGCGCGGTTCTGGATCTCCGGGAATTGGTCGGTCACTTGTATTCGATCTGCCCATACGCTGAGCGAGTGTGCCACAATTTATCCTAAGCTCAATGGGAAGAAAAGGACCATGTTAAGCTCCGAAACCTACTGTAGCCGCATTCTTCTATCCAAAGTATCATTCTCCATTCTCTGTATTTCACCTCTGGCGGCCAGGATTCTCCTCGAGTCGAGGTGCTCTTGATAGGCAGTTCGGAGGGGCCCATCTTTGGGTCCCTGGGCTGACAAGGGGTAGAGACTTTGATTGGCCTTGCCAACACTGCGGCTGTGATTGATTCTCCTCTGGGAATGACCCTACCACCTCAGAAAGTGCAGGTGCCCCGCATGAAGAGCCCCCTGATGTAGGGACACCATTCGAAAGCGGAGATGCGACCAAGATACTGCCAACCATTCTCGGGGGAATTCCCGAGGTAGGTGCTTCACTCGTTTTCGGCGAAATGGGCAGACTTTGCGAGCAGGTAATTTTTGCTAACTCTATCTGCCGCTCTGGGCTGCTTCCGATCATTGTTTTTCTAACTTATCTTTTTTTTGTGGCCTCAGGCCAAGGCACTTTATAGCCAGGTTTTCACCCGATACCAGGATGAGGTGACCCGTTGTGAGCATGAGAAAGCCTATGTTACCAAGCAGGTTACTCAGCCCCCGTTTACTACTATGTAAATTTTTTAGATTCTAGTGCTTTAACATCTTGGACCTGCTTCGTGCAGTTTGAGAAGGAAGGTGCCTTGCTGAAGGAGGAGCTCCGGGCTAGAGATGCTGAGATTTCTGAGCTTAGACGGTACATAGGGGAGATAACTTTCGATAGGGACATGCTCCAGGTGAAGGTGATCTCAGTCGGGCATCAGCTTCAGGATGTGAAGGAGGACAGTGACAAGTACAGAGGTCTCCATTCCGAGCTGGTAGCTATACTATCTTGGATCAAAGCCGAAGCCGAGGCGTTTGTATCTTTTCATGGGGAGGAAGCTATTGCCGCAAGAGCCCACATTGAGAGGGTGTCTGGGGAGGCTAGTCCGAAATTAACTCGAGCTGTGGATCATGCTTGGTTGGAACCTCGAAAGCAGACCCTTGGTGGTGTGCCGGGCGGCGGCTTAGGCAGTGCTAAAAATGAGGGTGGATCCCTGGAAATGGAAGATGCCATTGAGAAAGGGCCGCTAGAGGACTCGTAGTTATCGGGGTGCAACCCTTGATGGATACATTGAGAATGTAGGCCCGACGATGGATTAGGATTCTGTCCATTTCCCTCTTCGTATATAATATTTTCTTATTTGCATATGTATAAGAGAAAACTTTGTGGCTTTGCTTCTTCTAATCCCCTTTCTGTCTTGAATTCGGCCGGGTGATCCAGTTTCAAAGTTGGCAAGAATCATTAGATTCGTAATATGGCCCTGGGGCTCATTAGGAAGGCCTGGGGGGCCTTACGAGCTCGGTCGATGTAACCTTTAGTTTGAGCTGGCATTAGAGCTCTTATGCTTCTGCTCAACTATTTTGGGTTTAGTCTCCCAGTCAGGTTTTGACTCAAGCTCATCTGACCCTCAATATTTTGTATTTTCATGTGCTGGCGACAATGGCTCTATGCGTTTGATCGAAGTGGTTCTTTATGTGAATGGCCCTGAGGCTTATTAGGCCAGCGACAATGGCTCTTACGCTCTGCCCTGAGGCATATGTAGTTAACTTTTTTGAGTCTTGTCTCTGAATCGGGTTACAACTTGAGCTCATTTGACCCTCAAGCTTTCAGACAAAGCTGGCGACTATGGCTCTTACTCTTTGGGCCGATGCGGCCTTTTATGTATGCTTGCGACAATTGCTCTTACGCTTAGGGTTGAAGCGACCTTTTAATGTAGGATTTATTTTCCTCTCATTAAGGACTTTTGAAATGATTTTTCCTGACCCGTCGTTGGTTCGGGAAGAACCTCGATTCCAAGTCATTCATGGCAATGTTCGAGCATCTCAAAAGGTTTGGCTCGTAGGTTAAGTAGCTCGAAGGCTTGTGATTTGGAGCTGACATGGTTGAAGCTCTTTTTCTTATCGAGGGTAGCCTGTTTAACCGGTTCTTTTTGAAGTAGATTCGAAGTAATGGCCTATGATTTTGTAGCGACGGCCTGGCATCCCCGAGTCGCGTTAGTTTGGCTGGTACAGTTGTAAGAGCGTAGTCATTTGTGTTTGGTCGGAGCCATTTTTGGTCCCCAGTGTAGTAGTTTAGGTGTCTACATCGAGGGTATGCCTTTTTAGGAATCTTACAAATACGATATATAGCCTAAACTTTGGGATTTTATGCCTGTAGTAAGGTCTTACAAAATTTTCATTCCTTTGAGGTCTTACAGTTTGTTGATACTTGGCACACGTATGATTCATGCCTTGCTTGAGGTCTTACAGTTTGTTGATACTTGGCACAAGTATGATTCATGCCTTGCTTGAGGTCTTACAGATTGTTGATACTTGGTACTAGTATGATTCATGCCTTGATTTAGGTCTTACAGTTTTTGTTGTTGCCTTATGTAGGTCTTACGAGACCGAGTCTACCCGCTCGGGGTCTTATGGCCTCGGGTTTTTTACTGAATGGCGATTGGCGATAGTCTCCGAGTCATCGAGTTTGTTTTGGCTCGAGAGCCATTACTCGTGAGCTCGGAATTGCCTCATTGAGGGAATACAACTTTGGAGATTCCGACACTGAGGTCGTGCGTTTTCTTAGTTTTTTGGCGCCAGTCTCTCAGTATTCGGGATACTTTCTTTTTTGGAGATATTTCATGATTTCCATGCTACCTCATTGAGGGCGTACTAGTTTGGAGTTTCTACCCTGAGGTCACGTGGGTGCCGAATTATCGACGCTAGTCTCCAAGTATTCGGGACGTTTGTTGATGAAGGAATCGTTCAGGCAAAAATGCTGGGTTTTACTTGGAGCATGAGACATGTTGGAAAAAAGCATTCCTTGATTATTTGGCACTAGTAAATGTGCCTTTGACATTGGGGGCTCGGCTGTGCGAACACGGTTCATTCGACCGTTTGGTCCGATACATCATTTTCCCATTGGGACATTATTTGGCATTTCTTGGCTCTTTTGAGCAGATGATTTTCCGAGAGGATGTCCTTTAGCACTCGTGATCGATAGAAAAATAAGCCTTGAAGACTTGTAGGTTTCCCTTAGGTAGCATATAGGTGTTGCCTCGTTAAAAACCTTGCCATCAAAACCCTTCCGGGGACAAAATCTGGTCGAACGAAAAAAGTGCAACACCTGCCCGAGGGCATTGATGGAGTTTTCAATAGAATGTCCTAGAAATAATATCGTTTTAGCATTGATACGTTCCAGTTACTCGGAAGCTGTTCGCCCTCCATGGTGCCCAGCTTATAAGATCCTTTACCGACTATTCCGAAGACACGATATGGTCCTTCCCAGTTCTGTCCTAGCTTTCCTTCATTAGGATTTCATGTGTTGAGAGTGACTTTCCTTAGAACCAAATCTCTGACCCCGAAATACCGGAGGTTCATTCTTCTATTATAATACCTTTTGATTCTCTATTTCTGGGCGGCCATTCGGATCAAGGAAGCTTCTCATTTTTCATCCTGTAGTTCAATGGCCGTTGTCATGGCTTCGTTATTCGAGCTCGCGCGGCTCCCCGACCTCCACTGGTATTAAAGCCTTGGCTACGTATACTAATGATAAAGGTGTTTCCTATGTGCTTGACTTTGAAGTTGTTCGGTATGCCCACAATACTTCGGGCAACATTTCTCTTCACTTTCCCTTGGCGCTCTCCAGCTTCTTTTATAAGTTTTGAATGATGGTTCTATTCGTGAATTCGGCCTGGCCATTTGCACATGGGTAGTAAGGCATTGATAGGATTCTCTTGATTTTGTGGTCTTCAAGAAACTGTGTTACCTTGCTCCCAATGAACTGCCTCCCATTAGCGCATGTTATTTCAGAGGGGATTATGAATCGGCATATAATGTGATCCCATATGAAGTTGATGACTTCCTTCTCTCTTATTTTTCCAAAGGCCTGCGCTTCCACCTATTTTGAGAAATAGTCAGTCATAGATAAAATGAATTTAGCTTTACCTAGTGCCGTTGGTAGGGGGCCGACGATGTCCATTTCCTATTTCATGAATGGCCATGTTGATAAAACCGAATGTAGTTGCTCGCCGAGCTGGTGGACCATAGGAGCAAATTTCTAGCATTTGCCGCATTTTTGGACGAATTCTTTGGTGTCTTTTTTCTAAGTTGTCTCAGTAGTAGCCTGCTCTGATCACCTTCCGGACTAAGGATTCGGCACCTGAATTGTTTCTGCAAGTGCCCTTGTAAATTTCTCTGAGCACATAATCTATGTCACCCGGCCCTAGATATACTACTAGGGGGCCGTCGAAAGTTTTCCTATACAGAGTCTCATTTTCGTCGAGCGAGAACCAGGCTACTTTGGTTCGCAGGGCCCTTGATTTTTTGCGTTTGCGGGAAATTTCACATCCTTTAAATAATCAATATATTTATTCCTCCAATCCCATATTAGGCTGGTGGAATTAATCTCAGCATGACCCTCCTCGACCACCGATTTAGATAACTAAACAACAGCCCTAGGGAGTAGGTCCTTCTCTGCAACGGAAGATCCCAGATTTGCGAGGGCGTCGGCCTCGCCGTTCTGCTCTCGAGGTACATGGACTAAGGTTCACTTTTTGAAGAGACGTAGTGCGACTTGGATTTTGTCCAAATATCTCTGTATTCTATCTTCTCAAGCTTTGTAGCTCCCATTCACCTAGCTTACTACCAGGAGTAAATCGCATCTTTCCTTGACGGTCTCGGCTCCCAAGCTTTTGGCTAGTTCTAAACCTGCAATCATAGCCTCGTACTTGGCTTCATTATTAGTCAATTTTGCGGTTTTTATAGATTTTCTGATTACAATGCCAACAAGTGGCTTTAGGACTATACTGAGACCAGATCCTCTTATGTTTGTGGCGCCGTCAGTGAACATGGTCCATACCCCGAAAAATGTGCTTGATTTTAATAAAAGTTCCTTCTCCACATCGGGTACAAGGGAGGGTGAGAAATCGGCCACGAAGTCTGCCAGGATTTTGGACTTGATGGCTGTTTGACGTTGATAATCGATATCATACCCCCCAAATTTGATGGCCCATTTGGCCAATCGGCTCGATAAGTCGGTTTTATCCAGTATGTTACGGAGGGGGTACGCCGACAGAACATAGATATGATGGAATTGAAAATAGGGCTTCAGCTTTTGCAAAATGCTTATTAGCACGAGAGCCGATTTTTCTAAATGGGGATACCTGGTTTCGACGTCCCCTAGGGTCCGGCTTACATAATAAACAGGGAATTGCGTACCTTGCTCCTCTCAAACCAGTACATCGTTTACCACTATTTCAGACATGGTGGTACATATAGCGTGTTTCATCCTCCTTTAGTGTGTGCAGCAAAGGTGGACTAGTCAGATGTCATTTTAGCTCCTCTAAGGCATGTTGTCATTCTGGAGTACATTCGAAGTGTTTCTTTCTTTTAAGCAAAGAGAAGAAATGATGGCTCTTGTTTGATGACCTTGATATAAATCTGCCCAGGGCTGCTATCCACCCTGTTAGTCGTTGCACGACCTTTACATTGTTTACCACAGTGGTTTATTCGATGGCCTTAATTTTGTCGGGGTTAATCTTGATCCCCTTGTTTTGATACCATGAAGCCCAGGAATTTGCCCGAACCCACCCCGAAGGTACATTTATCGGCATTGAGCTTCATGTTGTAACTTCTGAGGATGTTGAATATTTCCTGCAAATGAGTTAAATGGTCATATGTATGCCATCAAAGAAGGAGTGGAGAGGGACCTCTGCACCTTGAGCTCCTTTACTTGATTTGCCCTTACCCACTTGGACCTCTTCGAACTTGGACTTGGTATAGGAGGGCGTCTCGATGATGTCTATCACACCGATCACCTCCTTTGGAACATGAACAACTTCTTGGGAGGTCAAAACGCCCGTCTCCACTTCGGCCTCTTGAGTCGAAAGGGGATTGGCCTTGTATCCCCTTTCCTGAGTCTCCGCCTGTTCCATGGTAGAGGTCGGTCGATCTGTGAGTTATAAAAATATTATCTTATTCAGACTCATCCCTAAGCCAGTAAAGTAAGTCAGAGTGTGGAACCCGGGACTTAGTATTCGTCTTGGGTTTGTAAGGTCGGAAAGCTGCCCTCTTTTTTATCTTCACCTCGGGCCCCTCTGAGCCCGCGGATTTTCTTTTTCTTTTCTTCTCCTCTGTAGCAACACGGGGCTATCCCATAACGGAGGCATCAATGAATAAAGATGCGTCCTTGTCCCCTTCCAATGGCCTAAGTTCGGTGGTCTTAGGAAAACCTACAAGGGAAAAAGGAAAGGTTAGCATAATGTAACATTGGGGCATAGAGTTATAACTTTTCAAGGGAGAACCTTACCATAAGAATGGGCCTCCCACATGCCCTTCGTAAGTTTGCTCCACGTGCGCTCAAAGTATGACATCTGCTTACAATTCCCCACGATCCACTCCTTGAGCCAGGGGACCGCATTTGAAACTCGGGCAACGGCTGCACGACCACAAATACTGATCATGCGAAAGGAAATAAAGGAAAATTGACACTTACAAGATGCATTCCACTTCTCGAGGAATGGCAAGAACTCGTGGGAGGGTGGGGGAAAATCAGATCTTCAGTTTTTACCTAAACAAAATACCCTTGTCAACCTCGGTCCCAATCTTTATTGATGCTCAAAAAGGGAGCCTTGCTGGCTCTGCAAATAGATGAACCAAAAGAGACCCAGCGTTGTTCACGAAATAATGTAGGAGGATAACGATCCGCCAAAGGGACGGGTTGATTTGCCCGAGACACACCTCGTACCTCTTACAAAAAGCTAGAATCACCCGATATACTGGGCCAAGCATGAAAGGGTAAGTGTAGACACTTATATACCCCTCCACGTGGGAAGTAAGATTGTCCTTGGGCCTGGGGACTACCACGTCTTTGCCTTCCTATTTATAGTCCTCTCGGACTATGTGAAGGACATGTTTAGTAATGGAGCACATGTATCTCCATGCTCCTACACCCTGATCTTGTTTGGATAAGGCCTTCTCAACTTTGTAGTCACGTGCAATTGAACAACCCTCGGAATAGAGCTTTTCACGGGGAGCTCTGGGGCCACTTCAGCAACAGTCACTTCGGGAGCAACCACCTCGGGAGTAGCCGTCTTGAGAGTAACAACCTTGGGAACAACCGCCTCGGTATCTGTCTCTGGGTGAGAAATTGAAGTGGCAAAATGCTGAGGAACTAATTTGGAAGTCTTAGCCATCTTGAGCTAGAAAATAAGAAGATTTGAAGAAAAGATATAAAGGTTTGCAGAAAGGTATGAAGGTTTGAAGGTAGGATGGAGGTCTGGTTAGAAACCTAAGAACAATTATGAAGTTTTGAAAAATAAAATAAAGAGGTGAAGATTTGAAAGAGTTGATAGACGCTAGAGAATAAAGGTAAAAGCTAGGATTGGAAAGTGAAAAAAAAGTCGAAGCTCTTACAGGAGAAAATGTAATCAATATGCAATGTTTCAGTTTCGAAGGCGACCAATCGATGATTTACACGTGTTCGAAGTCAGAAAGACACCATTAGTGGGATGTCTATGCTTATTCGTCATCCCGATTATAATGTACAAAGGTAGGAACCGGGGTTCATCTATCATTTCACATCATTTTGGGAAACCTACTCTATGAGAAATGAGGGAATTATCTGTATACGGGTGAACTTGAAGTTAGCACAGTCCTTGAGTTTTCGGTAAGTCAAACGAAGTAAGAAATATTAATGTACAAGATAGATATCAAATCAGAGAACTCTTGAATCGTGGCTGGAATAGGGTGCTCGCCACCGGGCCAGACAAGACAACACCCCCGGAGCCCAAAACGAGCTCTAAGACCTCGTAAAACATTACAAACGGTTGCACATAACTAATAGAGGGCGGTGATATCCGCACCCAACCGAACATCAGGGCATAGATATCGCTCGATGTCCGTAGTGTATCAGTGATAGATGTATAAGGAGGATTTTTGCCTTTTTAAGATTTGTACTAGGGGTAAAACTCCCCTACTATATAAAAATGGAAGTTTCTTATTCAATGGGGACATTGTAACATGCATATCAAGGCAATACACGCTTATTTCTCTATTTTCTATCTATTAAAAGGTTATTATTTTAATCTTAGTTCTTCATACAGGTTGGGCTTCGGATCAAGGGTTCGGTCGAGGGAAAAACCATTTTTCAGCTTATATTCAAGCCTATACTAAACGTTACAACTGGTTTGGTTGTTGGTTTTATCTTTGTGTACGGTTAAAATTGGGCCTACCCAATTTTACCATTTGATCGATGTTAAGGAATTGTGTCGAAGGTCGGCATCGGAATGGACCAGACCGAGGTATGAGGATAAGGCACCAAGTTCAAGGACTGAGGCACTTATCAAAGATTAAGTCCAGTAGCGATCGAGACCAAAGGAGATAGATATCGAGCAAAGCACGATAATAGAAAGGCGAGATATCCGTGACTGGCCGAAGATCATGGTGTAATTCTCGGAACAAATCAAACCAAGGGCGGTTATTTTGTTAATCATGGGATTTACTTCCGTAATTAGAATTGTACCATAAATAGGAATCCTCTACTATATAGAGAGGGTCCTAATCATCTTGTAATATTCTTATATTCTCCCATATCAAAGCAATACAATACTTTATGGCTTACATTCTTGTTCATCAGTTTGCTTCTTGATTGTTTTGGGAACATATCAGTTCGAGGGCACTTAAGATCAATTTTATCCTACCCGTCCCACAGCCGGCATTACAACCAAATTAAAGTCCCACTTGATCTTTGACTGAATGGGCTCAAATTAGTAGAGTATTACACTGCAGGAAAGCCTATGGTGCGTCTTCTATGGAATATGAATTTTATTTCTAAGAGTGAGTTTATTCTTTCTATCTTGAGTTCCTAATTGTTCTCAACTTTATTGTGTGTGGAACTACTCTCTATTAATTCTGTGAGGGAAAATGACTTGTGAAGGAAAGGTTACTTTGGCCTCTGTTTTAGAACAATTGAGCAGGTTTTTGAACATAATACGCGGTGCTTGTGAGTCAAGTCTTGAGTCTAGGATGTTATGGTATCGTCTCTAATCCCCTCGATGACGATAATTTAACCATACTATCTTTGGCTAGCAAGCATCAGTTTTGTGTTATGTTTACGCTCATCATGACATTCATGACTTCACGTGCATATTGACATGTAGGCATAGAGATGTACTTTCCTCATGCCATCTGATAATGAAACATCTTATCTGTTGTTGAAGGTTTTTGGAAAAAATCACAGTTTCTGATATACTTACATTTTTTAGTAATTTCGATGAAAGATTTGTGTTTTGCTATTATAACTGAGAAGCATGCCTATTTTTCGTAACTGTGAACGAGTTGAGCATCATATCTTTGAGTATTATTTTTATGGTTTTCATTATAATGTTACAAGTTTTTCCTGGCCGTAGGTGTTGGACTCTGATCGTTATCCAAGCTCGTCACTACTTTCAACCTAAGGTTATTGTTATTTATTGAGTACATAGGCTCGGTTTTACTCAAACTACACTTCTGCACCTTGCGTGCTGATTTTGGAGCTAATGTTGCTGTGTACAGATACTTTGAACGGTTTAGGCCACTTTGAATATTTCCATGCTTTAATTGAAATTCCATATGATGTTCTATAATTTGGTAGTCAATTTGTCCTTAATTGTGTTAGGCTATCCTTACATACTTAAATGACTTGTCTAGTACTTGGTTACCTATTAGCTAAATTGCTCACATGCTTTAGTTGAACTTGTTGCCTCTTTTATTATTACATGCTATCTCTTCATTGTTAATTATTATTATTTGAATTTATTGTTCATGTAATCTCTTTCCTTATTGATCTTCGTTGCTTGAAGTAATTGTTTATGTTATCCTTTTACTTGTTGATTTCCATTATTTCAGACTCATTGTTAAATGTTATCTCTTTTATTGTTAGTTAGTCTTATCTAAAATCATAATTATACATTAGTTCTCCCATTGTTGAGTTATTTGGTGTTGAAGTTGTGAAAGTCGTTGATACGTTGAGATGATGTTGGTTATTATTGAAGCATCTGTTTTGTTGAGTATTTTTCATTCATTGTTGTTATGGATATTCTTGTATATGTTGTGGTTGAGCCATAAACAATTTATTGTGGAAACGCTGATATTGTTGTTGTTGGCATGTTGTGATATGTCACACCTCCTTTTTCCTACCCCGGGAGGGTATTAGGGAGTTTTTCCAATTAAAGTGACAATCGAAATAGGATTATTTATTTATTAAATTTAGAGTCGCCACTTGGGATATTTATGGTGTCCCAAGTCACCGGTTCGGATCCCGAATCGAGGAAAAGATTGACTCTGTTTAACAGTCCACGAACCAGAAATCCGGGTAAGGAATTCTGTTAACCCAGGAGAAGGTGTTAGACATTCCTGAGTTCTGTGGTTTTAGCACAGTCGCTCAACTGTTATTATTGGCGTATTTATTTTGATTTTTAAACATCTTTGAAACCTATGTGCATTTTATTCTTTTTTAAGCCGCTTTTTAATAAATTAGTGTCACACGTTGCGAATCATATCACGGGAACCGTACCCATGATTTACAACATGTTTATTTTATTAACTAGATTAAATTGTGGCCGGGTACAATAAATGTACCCCGGATTTTAGAAATTAGGCATAACAACTATGTCACGGGAACCGTATCCGTAGCTATGACGACTTAATTATGTGCCTAAAGATTCGCGACCTAACATGCTCTTAACGAATGAATTAATAAAAGCTAAAATAAAAGAAGTGATAAAACATTTTTAAACTCAATTCAATATACGTCATTTATAACTTTTAGTCCAAACCCATGATTCGTTGTTCTTATATAAAAGAAATGCTCTTAATTATTGTCCTTATTTTTTGTGTTTCAACCAACAAATTTCCTTATACTTAATGCAATAATTTGTTGGTAGTGAGTAGTTCTTTACATAGCTTCTTCCGTTTCCTATTCTTTTCAGGGGTCCCAATTTGAAATAGGAAAATCAAAATAAGTCATTAAAATTACCGGCACTCTAATTTCCTTTGTCACTAGCTAGTACAACTCAACTGCCGACCAATAAAGGTTAGAGCCACAGAATCAGACCTTTCAAACATTCAAACAATTATCTAGTCCACTCAATCATTAATTTAATTCTTTCATTATCAAGGTGTTAATTTCTGAAGCCTATCCTTCGATGAAGAAATGCAACAATGAATTAAAAACTTAGTTTAGCTATTAAGCCCCTCTAATCACATATTAAACTAACCAACATTTCAACAACAATCAACTAAACGAAATGGAGTAAAAAAAATATTACTAGGACATCCCCAACATAAAGCAGCAAAATACGAACATGTTTGAAAGAATCAGATGTAACAGTTTATATTTGTATGACTTACAAAGGCTGGATTAGTTGGAAATGAACAAGTACCGACGAGTGGAACCTCGAATGACTTCGAATCTCGACGGCGAAGAAGCCCGAACTGCTGATCGTACTTGAAAGGTTTTAGAGCTGTTTCTGAGGTGTTGTTTTACTGCGTTTTCAGACTATTTCGGGATGGTTTGCGGCTGTCAGCTCCATGTCCTCTCTATTGTTCGTGCGTGCGTGCGTGTCACGGCGTTTCCGGCGAGTTGGCCGCTGGTTTGATGAGAGGAGGAGTCGAAGGGTAGTTTGATGGCTGAATTTCAAGTCATGGAGGGAATGGAATGAGGCTCGCGTGTTTTGGAAAGGGCTGGTCGGTGTTTGGCTGCTGATGGTTGTGTATTTTTAGTTAGGAATCAGCCATGAAAATGGCTGCTTGAAGAAGAAGGAGAGCAGGGGAGGGTCGGGTTTGTGTTTTTCAATGGCTGCCTTTGTATCAGGTGTATATCCAGTGTATATAGAGTGTATACAGATCTCTCCTCTTCGGTCTAACATCTGATGTGTGTGAGTTTTATGGAAGGGTGAGGGTTGTGAGTGGTATAAAAGTGGGGGAAAAGGAGTGGGGAACATTGAAGAGTGGAGTATTGAGTGGGGAAAGTGGGAAGTGAGTGGGGAAAATGGGTTGTGAGTGGAGAAAGTAGGGAAAGTGGATAGTGAGCGGGAATAAATTCAAACATGGTCAAAAATTAGGTGTTCACAGCTGCCCCTCTTTGCTCGGAAACACGAAGAGTTTTTGGGCAAAGATAAAGCGAACCATGTGACTAATTTTTGACCATATCGTTATTCAAAAGAAGAAAATAAAAAGGAAAGGCGCAACCGAGTCCTGGTTTAGGACAACCTACATATCAGAAAAGGGCCTCCCAACCTCGAGAACGCCAAACATATTATCCTTTTGCAATCACAACACTGATGAACATGCTTGCCTTCTTGGTGTGTCGTGGTCACAAGACACTTTCCATCCATTAACGTCAAACTTTCCAACAATCTTCAATTGGTTCTTTCTCAAGCCCAATCTTCACAATGAATTGAAAATGAATTTTACTCGAGCTTAATTCCAAAGTATTTCAACTCTTTATTCATCCTCAAAATGTTTTTTTTTTCAATTATCCAATTCCAGATTAAATCAGTTTCTAAGATATGGCCAACATTTCCGCATGCATGTCATGTCATTAGAACTAGTGAGAAAAGAACTAGGAATAGAATGACACGAAAGGACAAACTGTATTTTATTGAAAGGATGGAAGGGTTTGACAACTAAACAAGCAACCTAAAATCCGAGTTACAAACCTAAAATAACCCGGATAATGAAAATAGCAACTAAAACAGACAAATATGACTCATACAAATAGAATAGAACGATAGAAGGGTTTGACTCAATAAAACAAATAAAATCTGGGTCACAATCCTGAAATAACCTAGATAGCAGAAAAAACATCAAAACAAGCTACCAAGATTCCTTCCTAGTAAGGAAAGAATGACTTTTCAATTTCTAAGCTTGACATTTAGCCATAAATTTTCTCATCAGAATCACCATGGCCTTCTCCAATTTCAGTCATCAAATTCCTGAGAGGATTCTCATACTCCATATCACCAAGCATCATCCACACAAAGTATGCATCATCCCGTGCAGGTAAAGGATTCTGCGTGATATTCTGGGTGTCACTGTCTTGAATCACAATCAGGTTTTCCTGGATCATCCTTTCTATTTCTCTTTTCAAATCCTGACAACTTTCAACATTGTGCCCCTGGGCATTAGAATGATATTCACACCTTTTAGAAGGATCAAAGCTTCTGACACGTGGATCCACATAATTTGGAGGAATGGGTGCAATCATGCCATAATGCTTTAAATTCTCAAATATGCTTGCATATGACTCTCCTATTGGTGTAAAATTATCTTTCAACTTTTGTTCCCTTCTATACCCTTGGCTTGGATGTGGGTTATAAAGCACTCGAAAATTTTGTGGAGGCTGGTGGAGATTTTGTGATGCTCGTGCTCGCCTTCTTGGGTGATTTGGTGGCTGGACAACGTACTGAGGTGGATCGACAGAGTGGTGGGTTCTGAGGTGGATAGTAATGCTCAGGGGAGTCATGGAAAACTTGATAAGGCTGCACATACCTTCGAGATGTTCTCCTGAGACCTCTTCTCGACCCTGTTGTCATCATGATTTCTTCATCCTTCTCATTTATGTCACTAAAACTATCAGATTCCACTTGGACAGCCTGAGTTGCAGCTTTAAGAACTACTTGACTTATAATTTTGCCTGTCTTAAGACCATTCTCTACCATTTCTCCCATTTTGATTGCTTCCGAGAAGGATTTGCCAACTGCGGACATCATGTTTTGAAAGTAATATGGCTCTTGCGCTTGAAGGAAGACAGTAATTAGCTCATGGTCATCCATGGGTGGCTTAACCCTAGATGCTTGCTCTCTCCATTTAATGGAATATTCCCTAAAACTTTCACTTGGTTTCTTCTTCAGGTTTGAAAGGGAATTGCGGCCTGGGGCAATGTCGATGTTGTATTGGAATTGTTTGACAAAGGCTTGTGCCATGTCATCCCAGACGTACCAGCGAGATGTGTCTTGATCCAAAAACCATTTGGATGCTACTCCCGTAAGGCTTTCCCCAAAATAATCTATCAACAATTCTTCATTTCTTCCCGCACCTCTTCGCAGATTGCAATACCTTTTCAGGTAGGTTATGGGGTCTCCATGTGCATCATACTTTTCAAATTTGGGAGTCTTGAAACCATGCGGCAAGTGGACATCGGGGAACATACATAGATCTTTGAAGGCAACACTCTTTTGACCTACCAACCCTTGCTTGTTTTTCAACCGTTGTTCTAAGCTTTTCACTCTTTGGGTCATTTCTTCCTGTACCATCTTTCGGGCAGGCTTTTCAATATTTGCAGGAAGATCAAACGAGTACGAGTGGGACTCAGGAGAGTGGTACTGCTCTTGCTGTGTAGCAAATTGTGACTCATGACAAGGTTGTCCTTGGCCATTGGCCCATGCTTGACACATTTTGGTCATTTGCTGTCTTAGTATTCTATTTTCCTCAACCACAGTAGACTCTTGTCGAACCCTCCGACCTTGAGTCTCTTGAGCACTTATAACAGCTTCGATGTCAGTTATTATTTTTCCTTGAATCTTGTGCTGTCTACTTACCACAAACCGACTATCTCAAACTTTCTTCACAATTCAAAATAAAAGACATGTTAGAATGGACTCAGTCAGTCCCTATTATTATCAACATTTTTTCACTTTTGTTTTCTTTTTTTTTTCTTCTTCATTTTTTCTCATTTTCCTTTTCAATGGTTGATTGAACCAGATGTGGATTGCCTATGTATCATGTGGGAACATGAATCAGATCTTGCGTAGTTCGGGAAGTTCAGGAATAAAGTGAATAAACTAGTTTTTTTCACTTTTTTGAATTTTCTTTTATTTTTTCTAAAGAACGACTTATAAATAAGAATGAGAGTATTTTTGGATTTTGATTTTTCTTAAATTTTTTTTCAAAGAACGACTTCTAAATAAGAGAATTTTTTTTGAATATCGACCTCTTTTTATTTTTTTTTATTTTAGAATTTCGAAAGAAAAACTTCTAAAGAAGAAAGAAAATATTTTTGGATTTTTTTTTGGAATTTTTTTTTGAATTTATGAAAGAAATGCTTCTAAAGAAAAGAGAAAATATTTTTGAATCTTGAATTTTCTTTTGAATTTTTTGAAAGAAGAACGAAAATATTTTTGGATTTTAAGAAGAAACTAAAAGAAAATATTTTTGTATATTTTTAAAAAATTGGGTCTAAAAGAAAGACTTTCTAAAGAAGGAAGTAAATGAAAATATTTTTTGATTTCTGAAAAAGGTGGGCCGGAACCGATGAGGTTTGACTACGTATCTCATATCCTGTGAGTATCAGACCCGCGTAGTTCGCCCAGATTTGACAAAACAAAACCAAATATTTTTTTATAAATAGAATTTTCTTTTTTTTTCTTTTTCAAAATTTCGGCAGAGTTTCGGTAGATTTTTGGACACTGGTTTTTTCAAAAACAGATAATTATCTCTCTTATCCCTCACGTTGATTTTTCTCTTCTCAACTTATTCGATAAGTCGGTCAACATGGAATTCCGAAGCAAATGAATGCACAAGTAGCAAGTAGGATGCATCAGGATCATCTATTCATTTCGGGTATACCTGTCCTAGACAGACCCAACCCCTGTGTTAAGTCTCCAAAGTCAAATGCACATGATGCAAACAAACGTTCCTACTAGGGATTCGGCATGAGGCTGAGTTATTCTAGGTTTAAAACCTGGGTATGTTGTTCTAGACTTGTGTACCCGAGCGGACAACTCGAGCCGAGGAGGGGGCTACGTACCGGGAACCAAAAGGCCATCTGTCACGACCCAAAATCCACTAAGGGTCGTGATGGCGCCGGACACTGCTGTCAGGCCAGCCAACTAACTTATTAATTAATTCCTCTTTTAATACCTTTGAAAATCTTAGGTTTTTCCTTCAAATTTTTATAAATAAAAGTTCACTACTAGAATTTAAATTTAAATAATAATAAATAGAACAAATCCGTTGTAATCCCTTCCAGAATCCGGTGTCACAAGTACATGAGCGACTACTGATAAGAGAAGTAAAATACAACATAACATCCGTCCGGAATACAATGGACAGGAAAGAAATACAGTTACTAGAAGGGACTTTAAAAGCTGCGGGCCGCCTTGAATACTGCAACTCACCTAGTCCCCGAATCGTCCGTGCTGCTGCGCCCAGTAGGCTGCTAGAGCTGTATATATATACCTGTGCAATAAAAATGCACAGAAATGTAGTATAAGTACGTAATCAACGTGTACTTAGTGAGTGTCCCGCCTAATCCCGAAAAGGTAGAGACGAGATGGTCAACTTTGACACACTCTAATGGTCCAATGATCATTTATCCTCATTACACATATTAATCCGTGGATTTATTCTTTATAGACATGATTCTAATCAAATAGAGGAAACAAATAAACACGTAGTTCTTTCATAGGAAAATTTCCCGAATTTCTCTTTAAAACATAATCCAAATATGTTTAA